>FR997790.1:10000-12500 GCA_905475315.1 Autographa pulchrina | reverse complement strand
GTCAAGGAAATATGGGTGGGTGGGCGGGCAAAAAACTCGCAATTTCTTTGGCTCCAGGTAGTCGGAGCGCCACGTGAGTGGTACCGTTCTCTTCGGCTGGACGTTTGCAAGCGAATGGCGTAATAAAATTTAGGGGTCCGGGAACAAATTTCCCTGGAAAACCGTGAAAAACTGATTTTTTACAGGATTTAATTTAATTTTTAAAGTAGAAAAATTTTGAAGTTCTATATAATCACACGATACGTGTGCTATATATTTAGGAAGGTCTTTAAGAGACCTACAAACAGATGTAACTAAATGAAATTTTTGCTGAACAGTTTTTGAAAAAATGACTTTGAAAAATGTTAAGAATTTAGACTGTTTTTTATCAAAAAAGGTATATGTTTTTTAAAATGGAGTGCCAAAATTATACTCAAACGAAAGCAGACGTCTTGCGCTGTAGGTCAACAAAGAAATCGCGACAATCCACCGATAAACAGCGAAGTTATCACGTGTCAAGCGAAATATAATACCGCTATATAGCAATATAAACAACTATTTTCGTAAAAATACGAAAAATATCAATTATTTTCGCGTGTATAGGCGCGAAAGTCAACAATAAGGTCAAAATGGACACGTTTACAAAAAATAATAGTTAAAATCGCACAGAAATAAAAATTTTTGTATACGAGTGAACTGTTTGTGCGACCGGCTTAGGTGGATTTTCAAGTACTTATATACTACTCCACGAGATGTTGTTTTGGTCAATAACACAAATCGCAATTTCCTCGGCTCCAGGTAGTCGGAGCGCCACGTGAGTGCTACCGTTCTCTTCGGCTGGACGTCTGCAAGCGAATGGCGTAATAAAATTTAGGGGTCCGGGAACAAATTTCCCTGGAAAACCGTGAAAAACTGATTTTTTACAGGATTTAATTTAATTTTTAAAGTAGAAAAATTTTGAAGTTCTATATAATCACACGATACGTGTGCTATATATTTAGGAAGGTCTTTAAGAGACCTACAAACAGATGTAACTAAATGAAATTTTTGCTGAACAGTTTTTGAAAAATGACTTTGAAAAATGTTAAGAATTTAGACTGTTTTTTATCAAAAAAGGTATATGTTTTTTAAAATGGAGTGCCAAAATTATACTCAAACGAAAGCAGACGTCTTGCGCTGTAGGTCAACAAAGAAATCGCGACAATCCACCGATAAACAGCGAAGTTATCACGTGTCAAGCGAAATATAATACCGCTATATAGCAATATAAACAACTATTTTCGTAAAAATACGAAAAATATCAATTATTTTCGCGTGTATAGGCGCGAAAGTCAACAATAAGGTCAAAATGGACACGTTTACAAAAAATAATAGTTAAAATCGCACAGAAATAAAAATTTTTGTATACGAGTGAACTGTTTGTGCGACCGGCTTAGGTGGATTTTCAAGTACTTATATACTACTCCACGAGATGTTGTTTTGGTCAATAACACAAATCGCAATTTCCTCGGCTCCAGGTAGTCGGAGCGCCACGTGAGTGGTACCGTTCTCTTCGGCTGGACGTTTGCAAGCGAATGGCGTAATAAAATTTAGGGGTCCGGGAACAAATTTCCCTGGAAAACCGTGAAAAACTGATTTTTTACAGGATTTAATTTAATTTTTAAAGTAGAAAAATTTTGAAGTTCTATATAATCACACGATACGTGTGCTATATATTTAGGAAGGTCTTTAAGAGACCTACAAACAGATGTAACTAAATGAAATTTTTGCTGAACAGTTTTTGAAAAAATGACTTTGAAAAATGTTAAGAATTTAGACTGTTTTTTATCAAAAAAGGTATATGTTTTTTAAAATGGAGTGCCAAAATTATACTCAAACGAAAGCAGACGTCTTGCGCTGTAGGTCAACAAAGAAATCGCGACAATCCACCGATAAACAGCGAAGTTATCACGTGTCAAGCGAAATATAATACCGCTATATAGCAATATAAACAACTATTTTCGTAAAAATACGAAAAATATCAATTATTTTCGCGTGTATAGGCGCGAAAGTCAACAATAAGGTCAAAATGGACACGTTTACAAAAAATAATAGTTAAAATCGCACAGAAATAAAAATTTTTGTATACGGTTAGGTTAGGTTAGGTTAGGTTAGGTTAGGTTAGGTTAGGTTAGGTTAGGTTAGGTTAGGTTAGGTTAGGTTAGGTTAGGTTAGGTTAGGTTAGGTTAGGTTAGGTTAGGTTAGGTTAGGTTAGGTTAGGTTAGGTTAGGTTAGGTTAGGTTAGGTTAGGTTAGGTTAGGTTAGGTTAGGTTAGGTTAGGTTAGGTTAGGTTAGGTTAGGTTAGGTTAGGTTAGGTTAGGTTAGGTTAGGTTAGGTTAGGTTAGGTTAGGTTAGGTTAGGTTAGGTTAGGTTAGGTTAGGTTAGGTTAGGTTAGGTTAGGTTAGGTTAGGTTAGGTTAGGTTAGGTTAGGTTAGGTTAGGTTAGGTTAGGTTAGGTTAGGTTAGGTTAGGTTAGGTTAGGT
>CAJQGB010000022.1:0-49854 GCA_905475315.1 Autographa pulchrina | reverse complement strand
GGATAGCTCGAAAAAATGTTGAAATGAAAAACTAGTTTTTGGACCATAACTTTAATTTTTATATTACACCTACCTTAGTTTATAACATATTTACGTAGCACTCGCCGAGGCGCTTCTAACGACACCACTCACGTGCGGATAGCTCGAAAAAATGTTGAAATGAAAAACTAGTTTTTGGACCATAACTTTAATTTTTATATTACACCTACCTTAGTTTATAACATATTTACGTAGCCCTCGCCGAGGCGCTTCTAACGACACCACTCACGTGCGGATAGCTCGAAAAAATGTTGAAATGAAAAACTAGTTTTTGGACCATAACTTTAATTTTTATATTACACCTACCTTAGTTTATTACATATTTACGTAGCCCTCGCCGAGGCGCTTCTAACGACACCACTCACGTGCGGATAGCTCGAAAAAATGTTGAAATGAAAAACTAGTTTTTGGACCATAACTTTAATTTTTATATTACACCTACCTTAGTTTATTACATATTTACGTAGCCCTCGCCGAGGCGCTTCTAACGACACCACTCACGTGCGGATAGCTCGAAAAAATGTTGAAATGAAAAACTAGTTTTTGGACCATAACTTTAATTTTTATATTACACCTACCTTAGTTTATTACATATTTACGTAGCCCTCGCCGAGGCGCTTCTAACGACACCACTCACGTGCGGATAGCTCGAAAAAATGTTGAAATGAAAAACTAGTTTTTGGACCATAACTTTAATTTTTATATTACACCTACTTTAGTTTATTACATATTTACGTAGCCCTCGCCGAGGCGCTTCTAACGACACCACTCACGTGCGGATAGCTCGAAAAAATGTTGAAATGAAAAACTAGTTTTTGGACCATAACTTTAATTTTTATATTACACCTACCTTAGTTTATAACATATTTACGTAGCCCTTGCCGAGGCGCTTCTAACGACACCACTCACGTGCGGATAGCTCGAAAAAATGTTGAAATGAAAAACTAGTTTTTGGACCATAACTTTAATTTTTATATTACACCTACCTTAGTTTATTACATATTTACGTAGCCCTCGCCGAGGCGCTTCTAACGACACCACTCACGTGCGGATAGCTCGAAAAAATGTTGAAATGAAAAACTAGTTTTTGGACCATAACTTTAATTTTTATATTACACCTACCTTAGTTTATTACATATTTACGTAGCCCTCGCCGAGGCGCTTCTAACGACACCACTCACGTGCGGATAGCTCGAAAAAATGTTGAAATGAAAAACTAGTTTTTGGACCATAACTTTAATTTTTATATTACACCTACCTTAGTTTATTACATATTTACGTAGCCCTCGCCGAGGCGCTTCTAACGACACCACTCACGTGCGGATAGCTCGAAAAAATGTTGAAATGAAAAACTAGTTTTTTGGACCATAACTTTAATTTTTATATTACACCTACCTTAGTTTATTACATATTTACGTAGCCCTCGCCGAGGCGCTTCTAACGACACCACTCACGTGCGGATAGCTCGAAAAAATGTTGAAATGAAAAACTAGTTTTTGGACCATAACTTTAATTTTTATATTACACCTACCTTAGTTTATTACATATTTACGTAGCCCTCGCCGAGGCGCTTCTAACGACACCACTCACGTGCGGATAGCTCGAAAAAATGTTGAAATGAAAAACTAGTTTTTGGACCATAACTTTAATTTTTATATTACACCTACCTTAGTTTATTACATATTTACGTAGCCCTCGCCGAGGCGCTTCTAACGACACCACTCACGTGCGGATAGCTCGAAAAAATGTTGAAATGAAAAACTAGTTTTTGGACCATAACTTTAATTTTTATATTACACCTACCTTAGTTTATTACATATTTACGTAGCCCTCGCCGAGGCGCTTCTAACGACACCACTCACGTGCGGATAGCTCGAAAAAATGTTGAAATGAAAAACTAGTTTTTGGACCATAACTTTAATTTTTATATTACACCTACCTTAGTTTATTACATATTTACGTAGCCCTCGCCGAGGCGCTTCTAACGACACCACTCACGTGCGGATAGCTCGAAAAAATGTTGAAATGAAAAACTAGTTTTTGGACCATAACTTTAATTTTTATATTACACCTACCTTAGTTTATTACATATTTACGTAGCCCTCGCCGAGGCGCTTCTAACGACACCACTCACGTGCGGATAGCTCGAAAAAATGTTGAAATGAAAAACTAGTTTTTGGACCATAACTTTAATTTTTATATTACACCTACCTTAGTTTATTACATATTTACGTAGCCCTCGCCGAGGCGCTTCTAACGACACCACTCACGTGCGGATAGCTCGAAAAAATGTTGAAATGAAAAACTAGTTTTTGGACCATAACTTTAATTTTTATATTACACCTACCTTAGTTTATAACATATTTACGTAGCCCTCGACGAGGCGCTTCTAACGACACCACTCACGTGCGGATAGCTCGAAAAAATGTTGAAATGAAAAACTAGTTTTTGGACCATAACTTTAATTTTTATATTACACCTACCTTAGTTTATTACATATTTACGTAGCCCTCGCCGAGGCGCTTCTAACGACACCACTCACGTGCGGATAGCTCGAAAAAATGTTGAAATGAAAAACTAGTTTTTGGACCATAACTTTAATTTTTATATTACACCTACCTTAGTTTATTACATATTTACGTAGCCCTCGCCGAGGCGCTTCTAACGACACCACTCACGTGCGGATAGCTCGAAAAAATGTTGAAATGAAAAACTAGTTTTTGGACCATAACTTTAATTTTTATATTACACCTACCTTAGTTTATTACATATTTACGTAGCCCTCGCCGAGGCGCTTCTAACGACACCACTCACGTGCGGATAGCTCGAAAAAATGTTGAAATGAAAAACTAGTTTTTGGACCATAACTTTAATTTTTATATTACACCTACCTTAGTTTATTACATATTTACGTAGCCCTCGCCGAGGCGCTTCTAACGACACCACTCACGTGCGGATAGCTCGAAAAAATGTTGAAGTGAAAAACTAGTTTTTGGACCATAACTTTAATTTTTATATTACACCTACCTTAGTTTATTACATATTTACGTAGCCCTCGCCGAGGCGCTTCTAACGACACCACTCACGTGCGGATAGCTCGAAAAAATGTTGAAATGAAAAACTAGTTTTTGGACCATAACTTTAATTTTTATATTACACCTACCTTAGTTTATTACATATTTACGTAGCCCTCGCCGAGGCGCTTCTAACGACACCACTCACGTGCGGATAGCTCGAAAAAATGTTGAAATGAAAAACTAGTTTTTGGACCATAACTTTAATTTTTATATTACACCTACCTTAGTTTATTACATATTTACGTAGCCCTCGCCGAGGCGCTTCTAACGACACCACTCACGTGCGGATAGCTCGAAAAAATGTTGAAATGAAAAACTAGTTTTTGGACCATAACTTTAATTTTTATATTACACCTACCTTAGTTTATTACATATTTACGTAGCCCTCGCCGAGGCGCTTCTAACGACACCACTCACGTGCGGATAGCTCGAAAAAATGTTGAAATGAAAAACTAGTTTTTGGACCATAACTTTATTTTTTATATTACACCTACCTTAGTTTATTACATATTTACGTAGCCCTCGCCGAGGCGCTTCTAACGACACCACTCACGTGCGGATAGCTCGAAAAAATGTTGAAATGAAAAACTAGTTTTTGGACCATAACTTTAATTTTTATATTACACCTACCTTAGTTTATTACATATTTACGTAGCCCTCGCCGAGGCGCTTCTAACGACACCACTCACGTGCGGATAGCTCGAAAAAATGTTGAAATGAAAAACTAGTTTTTGGACCATAACTTTAATTTTTATATTACACCTACCTTAGTTTATTACATATTTACGTAGCCCTCGCCGAGGCGCTTCTAACGACACCACTCACGTGCGGATAGCTCGAAAAAATGTTGAAATGAAAAACTAGTTTTTGGACCATAACTTTAATTTTTATATTACACCTACCTTAGTTTATTACATATTTACGTAGCCCTCGCCGAGGCGCTTCTAACGACACCACTCACGTGCGGATAGCTCGAAAAAATGTTGAAATGAAAAACTAGTTTTTGGACTATAACTTTAATTTTTATATTACACCTACCTTAGTTTATTACATATTTACGTAGCCCTCGCCGAGGCGCTTCTAACGACACCACTCACGTGCGGATAGCTCGAAAAAATGTTGAAATGAAAAACTAGTTTTTGGACCATAACTTTAATTTTTATATTACACCTACCTTAGTTTATAACATATTTACGTAGCCCTCGCCGAGGCGCTTCTAACGACACCACTCACGTGCGGATAGCTCGAAAAAATGTTGAAATGAAAAACTAGTTTTTGGACCATAACTTTAATTTTTATATTACACCTACCTTAGTTTATTACATATTTACGTAGCCCTCGCCGAGGCGCTTCTAACGACACCACTCACGTGCGGATAGCTCGAAAAAATGTTGAAATGAAAAACTAGTTTTTGGACCATAACTTTAATTTTTATATTACACCTACCTTAGTTTATTACATATTTACGTAGCCCTCGCCGAGGCGCTTCTAACGACACCACTCACGTGCGGATAGCTCGAAAAAATGTTGAAATGAAAAACTAGTTTTTGGACCATAACTTTAATTTTTATATTACACCTACCTTAGTTTATTACATATTTACGTAGCCCTCGCCGAGGCGCTTCTAACGACACCACTCACGTGCGGATAGCTCGAAAAAATGTTGAAATGAAAAACTAGTTTTTGGACCATAACTTTAATTTTATATTACACCTACCTTAGTTTATTACATATTTACGTAGCCCTCGCCGAGGCGCTTCTAACGACACCACTCACGTGCGGATAGCTCGAAAAAATGTTGAAATGAAAAACTAGTTTTTGGACCATAACTTTAATTTTTATATTACACCTACCTTAGTTTATTACATATTTACGTAGCCCTCGCCGAGGCGCTTCTAACGACACCACTCACGTGCGGATAGCTCGAAAAAATGTTGAAATGAAAAACTAGTTTTTGGACCATAACTTTAATTTTTATATTACACCTACCTTAGTTTATTACATATTTACGTAGCCCTCGCCGAGGCGCTTCTAACGACACCACTCACGTGCGGATAGCTCGAAAAAATGTTGAAATGAAAAACTAGTTTTTGGACCATAACTTTAATTTTTATATTACACCTACCTTAGTTTATTACATATTTACGTAGCCCTCGCCGAGGCGCTTCTAACGACACCACTCACGTGCGGATAGCTCGAAAAAATGTTGAAATGAAAAACTAGTTTTTGGACCATAACTTTAATTTTTATATTACACCTACCTTAGTTTATTACATATTTACGTAGCCCTCGCCGAGGCGCTTCTAACGACACCACTCACGTGCGGATAGCTCGAAAAAATGTTGAAATGAAAAACTAGTTTTTGGACCATAACTTTAATTTTTATATTACACCTACCTTAGTTTATTACATATTTACGTAGCCCTCGCCGAGGCGCTTCTAACGACACCACTCACGTGCGGATAGCTCGAAAAAATGTTGAAATGAAAAACTAGTTTTTGGACCATAACTTTAATTTTTATATTACACCTACCTTAGTTTATTACATGTTTACGTAGCCCTCGCCGAGGCGCTTCTAACGACACCACTCACGTGCGGATAGCTCGAAAAAATGTTGAAATGAAAAACTAGTTTTTGGACCATAACTTTAATTTTTATATTACACCTACCTTAGTTTATTACATATTTACGTAGCCCTCGCCGAGGCGCTTCTAACGACACCACTCACGTGCGGATAGCTCGAAAAAATGTTGAAATGAAAAACTAGTTTTTGGACCATAACTTTAATTTTTATATTACACCTACCTTAGTTTATTACATATTTACGTAGCCCTCGCCGAGGCGCTTCTAACGACACCACTCACGTGCGGATAGCTCGAAAAAATGTTGAAATGAAAAACTAGTTTTTGGACCATAACTTTATTTTTTATATTACACCTACCTTAGTTTATTACATATTTACGTAGCCCTCGCCGAGGCGCTTCTAACGACACCACTCACGTGCGGATAGCTCGAAAAAATGTTGAAATGAAAAACTAGTTTTTGGACCATAACTTTAATTTTTATATTACACCTACCTTAGTTTATTACATATTTACGTAGCCCTCGCCGAGGCGCTTCTAACGACACCACTCACGTGCGGATAGCTCGAAAAAATGTTGAAATGAAAAACTAGTTTTTGGACCATAACTTTAATTTTTATATTACACCTACCTTAGTTTATTACATATTTACGTAGCCCTCGCCGAGGCGCTTCTAACGACACCACTCACGTGCGGATAGCTCGAAAAAATGTTGAAATGAAAAACTAGTTTTTGGACCATAACTTTAATTTTTATATTACACCTACCTTAGTCTATTACATATTTACGTAGCCCTCGCCGAGGCGCTTCTAACGACACCACTCACGTGCGGATAGCTCGAAAAAATGTTGAAATGAAAAACTAGTTTTTGGACCATAACTTTAATTTTTATATTACACCTACCTTAGTTTATTACATATTTACGTAGCCCTCGCCGAGGCGCTTCTAACGACACCACTCACGTGCGGATAGCTCGAAAAAATGTTGAAATGAAAAACTAGTTTTTGGACCATAACTTTAATTTGTATATTACACCTACCTTAGTTTATTACATATTTACGTAGCCCTCGCCGAGGCGCTTCTAACGACACCACTCACGTGCGGATAGCTCGAAAAAATGTTGAAATGAAAAACTAGTTTTTGGACCATAACTTTAATTTTTATATTACACCTACCTTAGTTTATTACATATTTACGTAGCCCTCGCCGAGGCGCTTCTAACGACACCACTCACGTGCGGATAGCTCGAAAAAATGTTGAAATGAAAAACTAGTTTTTGGACCATAACTTTAATTTTTATATTACACCTACCTTAGTTTATTACATATTTACGTAGCCCTCGCCGAGGCGCTTCTAACGACACCACTCACGTGCGGATAGCTCGAAAAAATGTTGAAATGAAAAACTAGTTTTTGGACCATAACTTTAATTTTTATATTACACCTACCTTAGTTTATTACATATTTACGTAGCCCTCGCCGAGGCGCTTCTAACGACACCACACACGTGCGGATAGCTCGAAAAAATGTTGAAATGAAAAACTAGTTTTTGGACCATAACTTTAATTTTTATATTACACCTACCTTAGTTTATTACATATTTACGTAGCCCTCGCCGAGGCGCTTCTAACGACACCACTCACGTGCGGATAGCTCGAAAAAATGTTGAAATGAAAAACTAGTTTTTGGACCATAACTTTAATTTTTGATATTACACCTACCTTAGTTTATTACATATTTACGTAGCCCTCGCCGAGGCGCTTCTAACGACACCACTCACGTGCGGATAGCTCGAAAAAATGTTGAAATGAAAAACTAGTTTTTGGACCATAACTTTAATTTTTATATTACACCTACCTTAGTTTATTACATATTTACGTAGCCCTCGCCGAGGCGCTTCTAACGACACCACTCACGTGCGGATAGCTCGAAAAAATGTTGAAATGAAAAACTAGTTTTTGGACCATAACTTTAATTTTTATATTACACCTACCTTAGTTTATTACATATTTACGTAGCCCTCGCCGAGGCGCTTCTAACGACACCACTCACGTGCGGATAGCTCGAAAAAATGTTGAAATGAAAAACTAGTTTTTGGACCATAACTTTATTTTTTATATTACACCTACCTTAGTTTATTACATATTTACGTAGCCCTGGCCGAGGCGCTTCTAACGACACCACTCACGTGCGGATAGCTCGAAAAAATGTTGAAATGAAAAACTAGTTTTTGGACCATAACTTTAATTTTTATATTACACCTACCTTAGTTTATTACATATTTACGTAGCCCTCGCCGAGGCGCTTCTAACGACACCACTCACGTGCGGATAGCTCGAAAAAATGTTGAAATGAAAAACTAGTTTTTGGACCATAACTTTAATTTTTATATTACACCTACCTTAGTTTATTACACATTTACGTAGCCCTCGCCGAGGCGCTTCTAACGACACAACTCACGTGCGGATAGCTCGAAAAAATGTTGAAATGAAAAACTAGTTTTTGGACCATAACTTTAATTTTTATATTACACCTACCTTAGTTTATAACATATTTACGTAGCCCTCGCCGAGGCGCTTCTAACGACACCACTCACGTGCGGATAGCTCGAAAAAATGTTGAAATGAAAAACTAGTTTTTGGACCATAACTTTAATTTTTATATTACACCTACCTTAGTTTATTACATATTTACGTAGCCCTCGCCGAGGCGCTTCTAACGACACCACTCACGTGCGGATAGCTCGAAAAAATGTTGAAATGAAAAACTAGTTTTTGGACCATAACTTTAATTTTTATATTACACCTACCTTAGTTTATTACATATTTACGTAGCCCTCGCCGAGGCGCTTCTAACGACACCACTCACGTGCGGATAGCTCGAAAAAATGTTGAAATGAAAAACTAGTTTTTGGACCATAACTTTAATTTTTATATTACACCTACCTTAGTTTATTACATATTTACGTAGCCCTCGCCGAGGCGCTTCTAACGACACCACTCACGTGCGGATAGCTCGAAAAAATGTTGAAATGAAAAACTAGTTTTTGGACCATAACTTTAATTTTTATATTACACCTACCTTAGTTTATTACATATTTACGTAGCCCTCGCCGAGGCGCTTCTAACGACACCACTCACGTGCGGATAGCTCGAAAAAATGTTGAAATGAAAAACTAGTTTTTGGACCATAACTTTAATTTTTATATTACACCTACCTTAGTTTATTACATATTTACGTAGCCCTCGCCGAGGCGCTTCTAACGACACCACTCACGTGCGGATAGCTCGAAAAAATGTTGAAATGAAAAACTAGTTTTTGGACCATAACTTTAATTTTTATATTACACCTACCTTAGTTTATTACATATTTACGTAGCCCTCGCCGAGGCGCTTCTAACGACACCACTCACGTGCGGATAGCTCGAAAAAATGTTGAAATGAAAAACTAGTTTTTGGACCATAACTTTAATTTTTATATTACACCTACCTTAGTTTATTACATATTTACGTAGCCCTCGCCGAGGCGCTTCTAACGACACCACTCACGTGCGGATAGCTCGAAAAAATGTTGAAATGAAAAACTAGTTTTTGGACCATAACTTTAATTTTTATATTACACCTACCTTAGTTTATTACATATTTACGTAGCCCTCGCCGAGGCGCTTCTAACGACACCACTCACGTGCGGATAGCTCGAAAAAATGTTGAAATGAAAAACTTGTTTTTGGACCATAACTTTAATTTTTGATATTACACCTACCTTAGTTTATTACATATTTACGTAGCCCTCGCCGAGGCGCTTCTAACGACACCACTCACGTGCGGATAGCTCGAAAAAATGTTGAAATGAAAAACTAGTTTTTGGACCATAACTTTAATTTTTATATTACACCTACCTTAGTTTATTACATATTTACGTAGCCCTCGCCGAGGCGCTTCTAACGACACCACTCACGTGCGGATAGCTCGAAAAAATGTTGAAATGAAAAACTAGTTTTTGGACCATAACTTTAATTTTTATATTACACCTACCTTAGTTTATTACATATTTACGTAGCCCTTGCCGAGGCGCTTCTAACGACACCACTCACGTGCGGATAGCTCGAAAAAATGTTGAAATGAAAAACTAGTTTTTGGACCATAACTTTAATTTTTATATTACACCTACCTTAGTTTATTACATATTTACGTAGCCCTCGCCGAGGCGCTTCTTACGACACCACTCACGTGCGGATAGCTCGAAAAAATGTTGAAATGAAAAACTAGTTTTTGGACCATAACTTTAATTTTTGATATTACACCTACCTTAGTTTATTACATATTTACGTAGCCCTCGCCGAGGCGCTTCTAACGACACCACTCACGTGCGGATAGCTCGAAAAAATGTTGAAATGAAAAACTAGTTTTTGGACCATAACTTTAATTTTTATATTACACCTACCTTAGTTTATTACATATTTACGTAGCCCTCGCCGAGGCGCTTCTAACGACACCACTCACGTGCGGATAGCTCGAAAAAATGTTGAAATGAAAAACTAGTTTTTGGACCATAACTTTAATTTTTATATTACACCTACCTTAGTTTATTACATATTTAGCTAGCCCTCGCCGAGGCGCTTCTAACGACACCACTCACGTGCGGATAGCTCGAAAAAATGTTGAAATGAAAAACTAGTTTTTGGACCATAACTTTAATTTTTATATTACACCTACCTTAGTTTATTACATATTTACGTAGCCCTCGCCGAGGCGCTTCTAACGACACCACTCACGTGCGGATAGCTCGAAAAAATGTTGAAATGAAAAACTAGTTTTTGGACCATAACTTTAATTTTTATATTACACCTACCTTAGTTTATTACATATTTACGTAGCCCTCGCCGAGGCGCTTCTAACGACACCACTCACGTGCGGATAGCTCGAAAAAATGTTGAAATGAAAAACTAGTTTTTGGACCATAACTTTAATTTTTATATTACACCTACCTTAGTTTATTACATATTTACGTAGCCCTCGCCGAGGCGCTTCTAACGACACCACTCACGTGCGGATAGCTCGAAAAAATGTTGAAATGAAAAACTAGTTTTTGGACCATAACTTTAATTTTTATATTACACCTACCTTAGTTTATTACATATTTACGTAGCCCTTGCCGAGGCGCTTCTAACGACACCACTCACGTGCGGATAGCTCGAAAAAATGTTGAAATGAAAAACTAGTTTTTGGACCATAACTTTAATTTTTATATTACACCTACCTTAGTTTATTACATATTTACGTAGCCCTCGCCGAGGCGCTTCTAACGACACCACTCACGTGCGGATAGCTCGAAAAAATGTTGAAATGAAAAACTAGTTTTTGGACCATAACTTTAATTTTTATATTACACCTACCTTAGTTTATTACATATTTACGTAGCCCTCGCCGAGGCGCTTCTAACGACACCACTCACGTGCGGATAGCTCGAAAAAATGTTGAAATGAAAAACTAGTTTTTGGACCATAACTTTAATTTTTATATTACACCTACCTTAGTTTATTACATATTTACGTAGCCCTCGCCGAGGCGCTTCTAACGACACCACTCACGTGCGGATAGCTCGAAAAAATGTTGAAATGAAAAACTAGTTTTTGGACCATAACTTTAATTTTTATATTACACCTACCTTAGTTTATTACATATTTACGTAGCCCTCGCCGAGGCGCTTCTAACGACACCACTCACGTGCGGATAGCTCGAAAAAATGTTGAAATGAAAAACTAGTTTTTGGACCATAACTTTAATTTTTATATTACACATACCTTAGTTTATTACATATTTACGTAGCCCTCGTCGAGGCGCTTCTAACGACAACACTCACGTGCGGATAGCTCGAAAAAATGTTGAAATGAAAAACTAGTTTTTGGACCATAACTTTA
The DNA here is from genome assembly GCA_905475315.1 of Autographa pulchrina. Taxonomy (NCBI): domain Eukaryota; kingdom Metazoa; phylum Arthropoda; class Insecta; order Lepidoptera; family Noctuidae; genus Autographa; species Autographa pulchrina. Next base: position 38,237 of record CAJQGB010000022.1, on the reverse strand, counting down.
ATTTTTATATTACACCTACCTTAGTTTATAACATATTTACGTAGCCCTCGCCGAGACGCTTCTAACGACACCACTCACGTGCGGATAGCTCGAAAAAATGTTGAAATGAAAAACTAGTTTTTGGACCATAACTTTAATTTTTATATTACACCTACCTTAGTTTATAACATATTTACGTAGCCCTCGCCGAGGCGCTTCTAACGACACCACTCACGTGCGGATAGCTCGAAAAAATGTTGAAATGAAAAACTAGTTTTTGGACCATAACTTTAATTTTTATATTACACCTACCTTAGTTTATTACATATTTACGTAGCCCTCGCCGAGGCGCTTCTAACGACACCACTCACGTGCGGATAGCTCGAAAAAATGTTGAAATGAAAAACTAGTTTTTGGACCATAACTTTAATTTTTATATTACACCTACCTTAGTTTATTACATATTTACGTAGCCCTCGCCGAGGCGCTTCTAACGACACCACTCACGTGCGGATAGCTCGAAAAAATGTTGAAATGAAAAACTAGTTTTTGGACCATAACTTTAATTTTTATATTACACCTACCTTAGTTTATTACATATTTACGTAGCCCTCGCCGAGGCGCTTCTAACGACACTACTCACGTGCGGATAGCTCGAAAAAATGTTGAAATGAAAAACTAGTTTTTGGACCATAACTTTAATTTTTATATTACACCTACCTTAGTTTATTACATATTTACGTAGCCCTCGCCGAGGCGCTTCTAACGACACCACTCACGTGCGGATAGCTCGAAAAAATGTTGAAATGAAAAACTAGTTTTTGGACCATAACTTTAATTTTTATATTACACCTACCTTAGTTTATTACATATTTACGTAGCCCTCGCCGAGGCGCTTCTAACGACACCACTCACGTGCGGATAGCTCGAAAAAATGTTGAAATGAAAAACTAGTTTTTGGACCATAACTTTAATTTTTATATTACACCTACCTTAGTTTATTACATATTTACGTAGCCCTCGCCGAGGCGCTTCTAACGACACCACTCACGTGCGGATAGCTCGAAAAAATGTTGAAATGAAAAACTAGTTTTTGGACCATAACTTTAATTTTTATATTACACCTACCTTAGTTTATTACATATTTACGTAGCCCTCGCCGAGGCGCTTCTAACGACACCACTCACGTGCGGATAGCTCGAAAAAATGTTGAAATGAAAAACTAGTTTTTGGACCATAACTTTAATTTTTATATTACACCTACCTTAGTTTATTACATATTTACGTAGCCCTCGCCGAGGCGCTTCTAACGACACCACTCACGTGCGGATAGCTCGAAAAAATGTTGAAATGAAAAACTAGTTTTTGGACCATAACTTTAATTTTTATATTACACCTACCTTAGTTTATTACATATTTACGTAGCCCTCGCCGAGGCGCTTCTAACGACACCACTCACGTGCGGATAGCTCGAAAAAATGTTGAAATGAAAAACTAGTTTTTGGACCATAACTTTAATTTTTATATTACACCTACCTTAGTTTATTACATATTTACGTAGCCCTCGCCGAGGCGCTTCTAACGACACCACTCACGTGCGGATAGCTCGAAAAAATGTTGAAATGAAAAACTAGTTTTTGGACCATAACTTTAATTTTTATATTACACCTACCTTAGTTTATTACATATTTACGTAGCCCTCGCCGAGGCGCTTCTAACGACACCACTCACGTGCGGATAGCTCGAAAAAATGTTGAAATGAAAAACTAGTTTTTGGACCATAACTTTAATTTTTATATTACACCTACCTTAGTTTATTACATATTTACGTAGCCCTCGCCGAGGCGCTTCTAACGACACCACTCACGTGCGGATAGCTCGAAAAAATGTTGAAATGAAAAACTAGTTTTTGGACCATAACTTTAATTTTTATATTACACCTACCTTAGTTTATTACATATTTACGTAGCCCTCGCCGAGGCGCTTCTAACGACACCACTCACGTGCGGATAGCTCGAAAAAATGTTGAAATGAAAAACTAGTTTTTGGACCATAACTTTAATTTTTATTACACCTACCTTAGTTTATTACATATTTACGTAGCCCTCGCCGAGGCGCTTCTAACGACACCACTCACGTGCGGATAGCTCGAAAAAATGTTGAAATGAAAAACTAGTTTTTGGACCATAACTTTAATTTTTATATTACACCTACCTTAGTTTATTACATATTTAGCTAGCCCTCGCCGAGGCGCTTCTAACGACACCACTCACGTGCGGATAGCTCGAAAAAATGTTGAAATGAAAAACTAGTTTTTGGACCATAACTTTAATTTTTATATTACACCTACCTTAGTTTATTACATATTTAGCTAGCCCTCGCCGAGGCGCTTCTAACGACACCACTCACGTGCGGATAGCTCGAAAAAATGTTGTAATGAAAAACTAGTTTTTGGACCATAACTTTAATTTTTATATTACACCTACCTTAGTTTATTACATATTTAGCTAGCCCTCGCCGAGGCGCTTCTAACGACACCACTCACGTGCGGATAGCTCGAAAAAATGTTGAAATGAAAAACTAGTTTTTGGACCATAACTTTAATTTTTATATTACACCTACCTTAGTTTATTACATATTTAGCTAGCCCTCGCCGAGGCGCTTCTAACGACACCACTCACGTGCGGATAGCTTGAAAAAATGTTGAAATGAAAAACTAGTTTTTGGACCATAACTTTAATTTTTATATTACACCTACCTTAGTTTATTACATATTTAGCTAGCCCTCGCCGAGGCGCTTCTAACGACACCACTCACGTGCGGATAGCTCGAAAAAATGTTGAAATGAAAAACTAGTTTTTGGACCATAACTTTAATTTTTATATTACACCTACCTTAGTTTATTACATATTTAGCTAGCCCTCGCCGAGGCGCTTCTAACGACACCACTCACGTGCGGATAGCTCGAAAAAATGTTGAAATGAAAAACTAGTTTTTGGACCATAACTTTAATTTTTATATTACACCTACCTTAGTTTATTACATATTTAGCTAGCCCTCGCCGAGGTGCTTCTAACGACACCACTCACGTGCGGATAGCTCGAAAAAATGTTGAAATGAAAAACTAGTTTTTGGACCATAACTTTAATTTTTATATTACACCTACCTTAGTTTATTACATACTAGCTGATCCCCGCGACTTCGTCCGCGTCAATTTCTGTTATTATGACCGCGATTAAGAAGTTTAAAAAAAAGTATTTCTGCGTAAATGATAATTTTAGTTAATATTATGTTGATAAAACTCTGTAGCAAATAATTGGCAATAATGCATTAATTTCGACCAAATGATTACCTTAAAAAAGGTTATAGTGAGTCAATCTTAAAAGATAGACATATACTGTTACAGACATTTTTTTAGATCATTTAAAGAGGAACAATTCTTTCCTACATATATTTTGGGAAACTCGAACCGTTTACGCAGCGCACGCAGCGCACGCAACGGAAGCTTTCAAGTATGTATATTTTTCCCCGTTTTTGTGACATTTTTCACTGCTGCTTAGCTCCTATTGGTCGCAGCATAATGTTATATATCCTAAAGCCTTCCTCGATAAATGGACTATCTAACACAAAAAGATTTTTTCAATTCTAACCAGTAGTTCCTGAGATTAGCGCGTTCAACCAAACAAACAAACAAACTCTTCAGCTTTATAATATTAGTATAGATTTAGCTAGCCCTTGCCGAGGCGCTTCTAACGACACCACTCACGTGCGGATAGCTCGAAAAAATTTTGAAATGAAAAACTAGTTTTTGGACCATAACTTTAATTTTTATATTACACCTACCTTAGTTTATTACATATTTAGCTAGCCCTCGCCGAGGCGCTTCTAACGACACCACTCACGTGCGGATAGCTCGAAAAAATGTTGAAATGAAAAACTAGTTTTTGGACCATAACTTTAATTTTTATATTACACCTACCTTAGTTTATTACATATTTACGTAGCCCTCGCCGAGGCGCTTCTAACGACACCACTCACGTGCGGATAGCTCGAAAAAATGTTGAAATGAAAAACTAGTTTTTGGACCATAACTTTAATTTTTATATTACACCTACCTTAGTTTATTACATATTTACGTAGCCCTCGCCGAGGCGCTTCTAACGACACCACTCACGTGCGGATAGCTCGAAAAAATGTTGAAATGAAAAACTAGTTTTTGGACCATAACTTTAATTTTTATATTACACCTACCTTAGTTTATTACATATTTACGTAGCCCTCGCCGAGGCGCTTCTAACGACACCACTCACGTGCGGATAGCTCGAAAAAATGTTGAAATGAAAAACTAGTTTTTGGACCATAACTTTAATTTTTATATTACACCTACCTTAGTTTATTACATATTTACGTAGCCCTCGCCGAGGCGCTTCTAACGACACCACTCACGTGCGGATAGCTCGAAAAAATGTTGAAATGAAAAACTAGTTTTTGGACCATAACTTTAATTTGTATATTACACCTACCTTAGTTTATTACATATTTACGTAGCCCTCGCCGAGGCGCTTCTAACGACACCACTCACGTGCGGATAGCTCGAAAAAATGTTGAAATGAAAAACTAGTTTTTGGACCATAACTTTAATTTTTATATTACACCTACCTTAGTTTATTACATATTTACGTAGCCCTCGCCGAGGCGCTTCTAACGACACCACTCACGTGCGGATAGCTCGAAAAAATGTTGAAATGAAAAACTAGTTTTTGGACCATAACTTTAATTTTTATATTACACCTACCTTAGTTTATTACATATTTACGTAGCCCTCGCCGAGGCGCTTCTAACGACACCACTCACGTGCGGATAGCTCGAAAAAATGTTGAAATGAAAAACTAGTTTTTGGACCATAACTTTAATTTTTATATTACACCTACCTTAGTTTATTACATATTTACGTAGCCCTCGCCGAGGCGCTTCTAACGACACCACACACGTGCGGATAGCTCGAAAAAATGTTGAAATGAAAAACTAGTTTTTGGACCATAACTTTAATTTTTATATTACACCTACCTTAGTTTATTACATATTTACGTAGCCCTCGCCGAGGCGCTTCTAACGACACCACTCACGTGCGGATAGCTCGAAAAAATGTTGAAATGAAAAACTAGTTTTTGGACCATAACTTTAATTTTTGATATTACACCTACCTTAGTTTATTACATATTTACGTAGCCCTCGCCGAGGCGCTTCTAACGACACCACTCACGTGCGGATAGCTCGAAAAAATGTTGAAATGAAAAACTAGTTTTTGGACCATAACTTTAATTTTTATATTACACCTACCTTAGTTTATTACATATTTACGTAGCCCTCGCCGAGGCGCTTCTAACGACACCACTCACGTGCGGATAGCTCGAAAAAATGTTGAAATGAAAAACTAGTTTTTGGACCATAACTTTAATTTTTATATTACACCTACCTTAGTTTATTACATATTTACGTAGCCCTCGCCGAGGCGCTTCTAACGACACCACTCACGTGCGGATAGCTCGAAAAAATGTTGAAATGAAAAACTAGTTTTTGGACCATAACTTTATTTTTTATATTACACCTACCTTAGTTTATTACATATTTACGTAGCCCTGGCCGAGGCGCTTCTAACGACACCACTCACGTGCGGATAGCTCGAAAAAATGTTGAAATGAAAAACTAGTTTTTGGACCATAACTTTAATTTTTATATTACACCTACCTTAGTTTATTACATATTTACGTAGCCCTCGCCGAGGCGCTTCTAACGACACCACTCACGTGCGGATAGCTCGAAAAAATGTTGAAATGAAAAACTAGTTTTTGGACCATAACTTTAATTTTTATATTACACTTACCTTAGTTTATTACACATTTACGTAGCCCTCGCCGAGGCGCTTCTAACGACACAACTCACGTGCGGATAGCTCGAAAAAATGTTGAAATGAAAAACTAGTTTTTGGACCATAACTTTAATTTTTATATTACACCTACCTTAGTTTATAACATATTTACGTAGCCCTCGCCGAGGCGCTTCTAACGACACCACTCACGTGCGGATAGCTCGAAAAAATGTTGAAATGAAAAACTAGTTTTTGGACCATAACTTTAATTTTTATATTACACCTACCTTAGTTTATTACATATTTACGTAGCCCTCGCCGAGGCGCTTCTAACGACACCACTCACGTGCGGATAGCTCGAAAAAATGTTGAAATGAAAAACTAGTTTTTGGACCATAACTTTAATTTTTATATTACACCTACCTTAGTTTATTACATATTTAGCTAGCCCTCGCCGAGGCGCTTCTAACGACACCACTCACGTGCGGATAGCTCGAAAAAATGTTGAAATGAAAAACTAGTTTTTGGACCATAACTTTAATTTTTATATTACACCTACCTTAGTTTATTACATATTTAGCTAGCCCTCGCCGAGGCGCTTCTAACGACACCACTCACGTGCGGATAGCTTGAAAAAATGTTGAAATGAAAAACTAGTTTTTGGACCATAACTTTAATTTTTATATTACACCTACCTTAGTTTATTACATATTTAGCTAGCCCTCGCCGAGGCGCTTCTAACGACACCACTCACGTGCGGATAGCTCGAAAAAATGTTGAAATGAAAAACTAGTTTTTGGACCATAACTTTAATTTTTATATTACACCTACCTTAGTTTATTACATATTTAGCTAGCCCTCGCCGAGGCGCTTCTAACGACACCACTCACGTGCGGATAGCTCGAAAAAATGTTGAAATGAAAAACTAGTTTTTGGACCATAACTTTAATTTTTATATTACACCTACCTTAGTTTATTACATATTTAGCTAGCCCTCGCCGAGGTGCTTCTAACGACACCACTCACGTGCGGATAGCTCGAAAAAATGTTGAAATGAAAAACTAGTTTTTGGACCATAACTTTAATTTTTATATTACACCTACCTTAGTTTATTACATACTAGCTGATCCCCGCGACTTCGTCCGCGTCAATTTCTGTTATTATGACCGCGATTAAGAAGTTTAAAAAAAAGTATTTCTGCGTAAATGATAATTTTAGTTAATATTATGTTGATAAAACTCTGTAGCAAATAATTGGCAATAATGCATTAATTTCGACCAAATGATTACCTTAAAAAAGGTTATAGTGAGTCAATCTTAAAAGATAGACATATACTGTTACAGACATTTTTTTAGATCATTTAAAGAGGAACAATTCTTTCCTACATATATTTTGGGAAACTCGAACCGTTTACGCAGCGCACGCAGCGCACGCAACGGAAGCTTTCAAGTATGTATATTTTTCCCCGTTTTTGTGACATTTTTCACTGCTGCTTAGCTCCTATTGGTCGCAGCATAATGTTATATATCCTAAAGCCTTCCTCGATAAATGGACTATCTAACACAAAAAGATTTTTTCAATTCTAACCAGTAGTTCCTGAGATTAGCGCGTTCAACCAAACAAACAAACAAACTCTTCAGCTTTATAATATTAGTATAGATTTAGCTAGCCCTTGCCGAGGCGCTTCTAACGACACCACTCACGTGCGGATAGCTCGAAAAAATTTTGAAATGAAAAACTAGTTTTTGGACCATAACTTTAATTTTTATATTACACCTACCTTAGTTTATTACATATTTAGCTAGCCCTCGCCGAGGCGCTTCTAACGACACCACTCACGTGCGGATAGCTCGAAAAAATGTTGAAATGAAAAACTAGTTTTTGGACCATAACTTTAATTTTTATATTACACCTACCTTAGTTTATTACATATTTACGTAGCCCTCGCCGAGGCGCTTCTAACGACACCACTCACGTGCGGATAGCTCGAAAAAATGTTGAAATGAAAAACTAGTTTTTGGACCATAACTTTAATTTTTATATTACACCTACCTTAGTTTATTACATATTTACGTAGCCCTCGCCGAGGCGCTTCTAACGACACCACTCACGTGCGGATAGCTCGAAAAAATGTTGAAATGAAAAACTAGTTTTTGGACCATAACTTTAATTTTTATATTACACCTACCTTAGTTTATTACATATTTACGTAGCCCTCGCCGAGGCGCTTCTAACGACACCACTCACGTGCGGATAGCTCGAAAAAATGTTGAAATGAAAAACTAGTTTTTGGACCATAACTTTAATTTTTATATTACACCTACCTTAGTTTATTACATATTTACGTAGCCCTCGCCGAGGCGCTTCTAACGACACCACTCACGTGCGGATAGCTCGAAAAAATGTTGAAATGAAAAACTAGTTTTTGGACCATAACTTTAATTTGTATATTACACCTACCTTAGTTTATTACATATTTACGTAGCCCTCGCCGAGGCGCTTCTAACGACACCACTCACGTGCGGATAGCTCGAAAAAATGTTGAAATGAAAAACTAGTTTTTGGACCATAACTTTAATTTTTATATTACACCTACCTTAGTTTATTACATATTTACGTAGCCCTCGCCGAGGCGCTTCTAACGACACCACTCACGTGCGGATAGCTCGAAAAAATGTTGAAATGAAAAACTAGTTTTTGGACCATAACTTTAATTTTTATATTACACCTACCTTAGTTTATTACATATTTACGTAGCCCTCGCCGAGGCGCTTCTAACGACACCACTCACGTGCGGATAGCTCGAAAAAATGTTGAAATGAAAAACTAGTTTTTGGACCATAACTTTAATTTTTATATTACACCTACCTTAGTTTATTACATATTTACGTAGCCCTCGCCGAGGCGCTTCTAACGACACCACACACGTGCGGATAGCTCGAAAAAATGTTGAAATGAAAAACTAGTTTTTGGACCATAACTTTAATTTTTATATTACACCTACCTTAGTTTATTACATATTTACGTAGCCCTCGCCGAGGCGCTTCTAACGACACCACTCACGTGCGGATAGCTCGAAAAAATGTTGAAATGAAAAACTAGTTTTTGGACCATAACTTTAATTTTTGATATTACACCTACCTTAGTTTATTACATATTTACGTAGCCCTCGCCGAGGCGCTTCTAACGACACCACTCACGTGCGGATAGCTCGAAAAAATGTTGAAATGAAAAACTAGTTTTTGGACCATAACTTTAATTTTTATATTACACCTACCTTAGTTTATTACATATTTACGTAGCCCTCGCCGAGGCGCTTCTAACGACACCACTCACGTGCGGATAGCTCGAAAAAATGTTGAAATGAAAAACTAGTTTTTGGACCATAACTTTAATTTTTATATTACACCTACCTTAGTTTATTACATATTTACGTAGCCCTCGCCGAGGCGCTTCTAACGACACCACTCACGTGCGGATAGCTCGAAAAAATGTTGAAATGAAAAACTAGTTTTTGGACCATAACTTTATTTTTTATATTACACCTACCTTAGTTTATTACATATTTACGTAGCCCTGGCCGAGGCGCTTCTAACGACACCACTCACGTGCGGATAGCTCGAAAAAATGTTGAAATGAAAAACTAGTTTTTGGACCATAACTTTAATTTTTATATTACACCTACCTTAGTTTATTACATATTTACGTAGCCCTCGCCGAGGCGCTTCTAACGACACCACTCACGTGCGGATAGCTCGAAAAAATGTTGAAATGAAAAACTAGTTTTTGGACCATAACTTTAATTTTTATATTACACCTACCTTAGTTTATTACACATTTACGTAGCCCTCGCCGAGGCGCTTCTAACGACACAACTCACGTGCGGATAGCTCGAAAAAATGTTGAAATGAAAAACTAGTTTTTGGACCATAACTTTAATTTTTATATTACACCTACCTTAGTTTATAACATATTTACGTAGCCCTCGCCGAGGCGCTTCTAACGACACCACTCACGTGCGGATAGCTCGAAAAAATGTTGAAATGAAAAACTAGTTTTTGGACCATAACTTTAATTTTTATATTACACCTACCTTAGTTTATTACATATTTACGTAGCCCTCGCCGAGGCGCTTCTAACGACACCACTCACGTGCGGATAGCTCGAAAAAATGTTGAAATGAAAAACTAGTTTTTGGACCATAACTTTAATTTTTATATTACACCTACCTTAGTTTATTACATATTTACGTAGCCCTCGCCGAGGCGCTTCTAACGACACCACACACGTGCGGATAGCTCGAAAAAATGTTGAAATGAAAAACTAGTTTTTGGACCATAACTTTAATTTTTATATTACACCTACCTTAGTTTATTACATATTTACGTAGCCCTCGCCGAGGCGCTTCTAACGACACCACTCACGTGCGGATAGCTCGAAAAAATGTTGAAATGAAAAACTTGTTTTTGGACCATAACTTTAATTTTTGATATTACACCTACCTTAGTTTATTACATATTTACGTAGCCCTCGCCGAGGCGCTTCTAACGACACCACTCACGTGCGGATAGCTCGAAAAAATGTTGAAATGAAAAACTAGTTTTTGGACCATAACTTTAATTTTTATATTACACCTACCTTAGTTTATTACATATTTACGTAGCCCTCGCCGAGGCGCTTCTAACGACACCACTCACGTGCGGATAGCTCGAAAAAATGTTGAAATGAAAAACTAGTTTTTGGACCATAACTTTAATTTTTATATTACACCTACCTTAGTTTATTACATATTTACGTAGCCCTCGCCGAGGCGCTTCTAACGACACCACTCACGTGCGGATAGCTCGAAAAAATGTTGAAATGAAAAACTAGTTTTTGGACCATAACTTTATTTTTTATATTACACCTACCTTAGTTTATTACATATTTACGTAGCCCTGGCCGAGGCGCTTCTAACGACACCACTCACGTGCGGATAGCTCGAAAAAATGTTGAAATGAAAAACTAGTTTTTGGACCATAACTTTAATTTTTATATTACACCTACCTTAGTTTATTACATATTTACGTAGCCCTCGCCGAGGCGCTTCTAACGACACCACTCACGTGCGGATAGCTCGAAAAAATGTTGAAATGAAAAACTAGTTTTTGGACCATAACTTTAATTTTTATATTACACCTACCTTAGTTTATTACACATTTACGTAGCCCTCGCCGAGGCGCTTCTAACGACACAACTCACGTGCGGATAGCTCGAAAAAATGTTGAAATGAAAAACTAGTTTTTGGACCATAACTTTAATTTTTATATTACACCTACCTTAGTTTATAACATATTTACGTAGCCCTCGCCGAGGCGCTTCTAACGACACCACTCACGTGCGGATAGCTCGAAAAAATGTTGAAATGAAAAACTAGTTTTTGGACCATAACTTTAATTTTTATATTACACCTACCTTAGTTTATTACATATTTACGTAGCCCTCGCCGAGGCGCTTCTAACGACACCACTCACGTGCGGATAGCTCGAAAAAATGTTGAAATGAAAAACTAGTTTTTGGACCATAACTTTAATTTTTATATTACACCTACCTTAGTTTATTACATATTTAGCTAGCCCTCGCCGAGGCGCTTCTAACGACACCACTCACGTGCGGATAGCTCGAAAAAATGTTGAAATGAAAAACTAGTTTTTGGACCATAACTTTAATTTTTATATTACACCTACCTTAGTTTATTACATATTTAGCTAGCCCTCGCCGAGGCGCTTCTAACGACACCACTCACGTGCGGATAGCTTGAAAAAATGTTGAAATGAAAAACTAGTTTTTGGACCATAACTTTAATTTTTATATTACACCTACCTTAGTTTATTACATATTTAGCTAGCCCTCGCCGAGGCGCTTCTAACGACACCACTCACGTGCGGATAGCTCGAAAAAATGTTGAAATGAAAAACTAGTTTTTGGACCATAACTTTAATTTTTATATTACACCTACCTTAGTTTATTACATATTTAGCTAGCCCTCGCCGAGGCGCTTCTAACGACACCACTCACGTGCGGATAGCTCGAAAAAATGTTGAAATGAAAAACTAGTTTTTGGACCATAACTTTAATTTTTATATTACACCTACCTTAGTTTATTACATATTTAGCTAGCCCTCGCCGAGGTGCTTCTAACGACACCACTCACGTGCGGATAGCTCGAAAAAATGTTGAAATGAAAAACTAGTTTTTGGACCATAACTTTAATTTTTATATTACACCTACCTTAGTTTATTACATACTAGCTGATCCCCGCGACTTCGTCCGCGTCAATTTCTGTTATTATGACCGCGATTAAGAAGTTTAAAAAAAAGTATTTCTGCGTAAATGATAATTTTAGTTAATATTATGTTGATAAAACTCTGTAGCAAATAATTGGCAATAATGCATTAATTTCGACCAAATGATTACCTTAAAAAAGGTTATAGTGAGTCAATCTTAAAAGATAGACATATACTGTTACAGACATTTTTTTAGATCATTTAAAGAGGAACAATTCTTTCCTACATATATTTTGGGAAACTCGAACCGTTTACGCAGCGCACGCAGCGCACGCAACGGAAGCTTTCAAGTATGTATATTTTTCCCCGTTTTTGTGACATTTTTCACTGCTGCTTAGCTCCTATTGGTCGCAGCATAATGTTATATATCCTAAAGCCTTCCTCGATAAATGGACTATCTAACACAAAAAGATTTTTTCAATTCTAACCAGTAGTTCCTGAGATTAGCGCGTTCAACCAAACAAACAAACAAACTCTTCAGCTTTATAATATTAGTATAGATTTAGCTAGCCCTTGCCGAGGCGCTTCTAACGACACCACTCACGTGCGGATAGCTCGAAAAAATTTTGAAATGAAAAACTAGTTTTTGGACCATAACTTTAATTTTTATATTACACCTACCTTAGTTTATTACATATTTAGCTAGCCCTCGCCGAGGCGCTTCTAACGACACCACTCACGTGCGGATAGCTCGAAAAAATGTTGAAATGAAAAACTAGTTTTTGGACCATAACTTTAATTTTTATATTACACCTACCTTAGTTTATTACATATTTACGTAGCCCTCGCCGAGGCGCTTCTAACGACACCACTCACGTGCGGATAGCTCGAAAAAATGTTGAAATGAAAAACTAGTTTTTGGACCATAACTTTAATTTTTATATTACACCTACCTTAGTTTATTACATATTTACGTAGCCCTCGCCGAGGCGCTTCTAACGACACCACTCACGTGCGGATAGCTCGAAAAAATGTTGAAATGAAAAACTAGTTTTTGGACCATAACTTTAATTTTTATATTACACCTACCTTAGTTTATTACATATTTACGTAGCCCTCGCCGAGGCGCTTCTAACGACACCACTCACGTGCGGATAGCTCGAAAAAATGTTGAAATGAAAAACTAGTTTTTGGACCATAACTTTAATTTTTATATTACACCTACCTTAGTTTATTACATATTTACGTAGCCCTCGCCGAGGCGCTTCTAACGACACCACTCACGTGCGGATAGCTCGAAAAAATGTTGAAATGAAAAACTAGTTTTTGGACCATAACTTTAATTTGTATATTACACCTACCTTAGTTTATTACATATTTACGTAGCCCTCGCCGAGGCGCTTCTAACGACACCACTCACGTGCGGATAGCTCGAAAAAATGTTGAAATGAAAAACTAGTTTTTGGACCATAACTTTAATTTTTATATTACACCTACCTTAGTTTATTACATATTTACGTAGCCCTCGCCGAGGCGCTTCTAACGACACCACTCACGTGCGGATAGCTCGAAAAAATGTTGAAATGAAAAACTAGTTTTTGGACCATAACTTTAATTTTTATATTACACCTACCTTAGTTTATTACATATTTACGTAGCCCTCGCCGAGGCGCTTCTAACGACACCACTCACGTGCGGATAGCTCGAAAAAATGTTGAAATGAAAAACTAGTTTTTGGACCATAACTTTAATTTTTATATTACACCTACCTTAGTTTATTACATATTTACGTAGCCCTCGCCGAGGCGCTTCTAACGACACCACACACGTGCGGATAGCTCGAAAAAATGTTGAAATGAAAAACTAGTTTTTGGACCATAACTTTAATTTTTATATTACACCTACCTTAGTTTATTACATATTTACGTAGCCCTCGCCGAGGCGCTTCTAACGACACCACTCACGTGCGGATAGCTCGAAAAAATGTTGAAATGAAAAACTAGTTTTTGGACCATAACTTTAATTTTTGATATTACACCTACCTTAGTTTATTACATATTTACGTAGCCCTCGCCGAGGCGCTTCTAACGACACCACTCACGTGCGGATAGCTCGAAAAAATGTTGAAATGAAAAACTAGTTTTTGGACCATAACTTTAATTTTTATATTACACCTACCTTAGTTTATTACATATTTACGTAGCCCTCGCCGAGGCGCTTCTAACGACACCACTCACGTGCGGATAGCTCGAAAAAATGTTGAAATGAAAAACTAGTTTTTGGACCATAACTTTAATTTTTATATTACACCTACCTTAGTTTATTACATATTTACGTAGCCCTCGCCGAGGCGCTTCTAACGACACCACTCACGTGCGGATAGCTCGAAAAAATGTTGAAATGAAAAACTAGTTTTTGGACCATAACTTTATTTTTTATATTACACTTACCTTAGTTTATTACATATTTACGTAGCCCTGGCCGAGGCGCTTCTAACGACACCACTCACGTGCGGATAGCTCGAAAAAATGTTGAAATGAAAAACTAGTTTTTGGACCATAACTTTAATTTTTATATTACACCTACCTTAGTTTATTACATATTTACGTAGCCCTCGCCGAGGCGCTTCTAACGACACCACTCACGTGCGGATAGCTCGAAAAAATGTTGAAATGAAAAACTAGTTTTTGGACCATAACTTTAATTTTTATATTACACCTACCTTAGTTTATTACACATTTACGTAGCCCTCGCCGAGGCGCTTCTAACGACACAACTCACGTGCGGATAGCTCGAAAAAATGTTGAAATGAAAAACTAGTTTTTGGACCATAACTTTAATTTTTATATTACACCTACCTTAGTTTATAACATATTTACGTAGCCCTCGCCGAGGCGCTTCTAACGACACCACTCACGTGCGGATAGCTCGAAAAAATGTTGAAATGAAAAACTAGTTTTTGGACCATAACTTTAATTTTTATATTACACCTACCTTAGTTTATTACATATTTACGTAGCCCTCGCCGAGGCGCTTCTAACGACACCACTCACGTGCGGATAGCTCGAAAAAATGTTGAAATGAAAAACTAGTTTTTGGACCATAACTTTAATTTTTATATTACACCTACCTTAGTTTATTACATATTTACGTAGCCCTCGCCGAGGCGCTTCTAACGACACCACTCACGTGCGGATAGCTCGAAAAAATGTTGAAATGAAAAACTAGTTTTTGGACCATAACTTTAATTTTTATATTACACCTACCTTAGTTTATTACATATTTACGTAGCCCTCGCCGAGGCGCTTCTAACGACACCACTCACGTGCGGATAGCTCGAAAAAATGTTGAAATGAAAAACTAGTTTTTGGACCATAACTTTAATTTTTATATTACACCTACCTTAGTTTATTACATATTTACGTAGCCCTCGCCGAGGCGCTTCTAACGACACCACTCACGTGCGGATAGCTCGAAAAAATGTTGAAATGAAAAACTAGTTTTTGGACCATAACTTTAATTTTTATATTACACCTACCTTAGTTTATTACATATTTACGTAGCCCTCGCCGAGGCGCTTCTAACGACACCACTCACGTGCGGATAGCTCGAAAAAATGTTGAAATGAAAAACTAGTTTTTGGACCATAACTTTAATTTTTATATTACACCTACCTTAGTTTATTACATATTTACGTAGCCCTCGCCGAGGCGCTTCTAACGACACCACTCACGTGCGGATAGCTCGAAAAAATGTTGAAATGAAAAACTAGTTTTTGGACCATAACTTTAATTTTTATATTACACCTACCTTAGTTTATTACATATTTACGTAGCCCTCGCCGAGGCGCTTCTAACGACACCACTCACGTGCGGATAGCTCGAAAAAATGTTGAAATGAAAAACTAGTTTTTGGACCATAACTTTAATTTTTATATTACACCTACCTTAGTTTATTACATATTTACGTAGCCCTCGCCAAGGCGCTTCTAACGACACCACTCACGTGCGGATAGCTCGAAAAAATGTTGAAATGAAAAACTTGTTTTTGGACCATAACTTTAATTTTTGATATTACACCTACCTTAGTTTATTACATATTTACGTAGCCCTCGCCGAGGCGCTTCTAACGACACCACTCACGTGCGGATAGCTCGAAAAAATGTTGAAATGAAAAACTAGTTTTTGGACCATAACTTTAATTTTTATATTACACCTACCTTAGTTTATTACATATTTACGTAGCCCTCGCCGAGGCGCTTCTAACGACACCACTCACGTGCGGATAGCTCGAAAAAATGTTGAAATGAAAAACTAGTTTTTGGACCATAACTTTAATTTTTATATTACACCTACCTTAGTTTATTACATATTTACGTAGCCCTTGCCGAGGCGCTTCTAACGACACCACTCACGTGCGGATAGCTCGAAAAAATGTTGAAATGAAAAACTAGTTTTTGGACCATAACTTTAATTTTTATATTACACCTACCTTAGTTTATTACATATTTACGTAGCCCTCGCCGAGGCGCTTCTTACGACACCACTCACGTGCGGATAGCTCGAAAAAATGTTGAAATGAAAAACTAGTTTTTGGACCATAACTTTAATTTTTGATATTACACCTACCTTAGTTTATTACATATTTACGTAGCCCTCGCCGAGGCGCTTCTAACGACACCACTCACGTGCGGATAGCTCGAAAAAATGTTGAAATGAAAAACTAGTTTTTGGACCATAACTTTAATTTTTATATTACACCTACCTTAGTTTATTACATATTTACGTAGCCCTCGCCGAGGCGCTTCTAACGACACCACTCACGTGCGGATAGCTCGAAAAAATGTTGAAATGAAAAACTAGTTTTTGGACCATAACTTTAATTTTTATATTACACCTACCTTAGTTTATTACATATTTAGCTAGCCCTCGCCGAGGCGCTTCTAACGACACCACTCACGTGCGGATAGCTCGAAAAAATGTTGAAATGAAAAACTAGTTTTTGGACCATAACTTTAATTTTTATATTACACCTACCTTAGTTTATTACATATTTACGTAGCCCTCGCCGAGGCGCTTCTAACGACACCACTCACGTGCGGATAGCTCGAAAAAATGTTGAAATGAAAAACTAGTTTTTGGACCATAACTTTAATTTTTATATTACACCTACCTTAGTTTATTACATATTTACGTAGCCCTCGCCGAGGCGCTTCTAACGACACCACTCACGTGCGGATAGCTCGAAAAAATGTTGAAATGAAAAACTAGTTTTTGGACCATAACTTTAATTTTTATATTACACCTACCTTAGTTTATTACATATTTACGTAGCCCTCGCCGAGGCGCTTCTAACGACACCACTCACGTGCGGATAGCTCGAAAAAATGTTGAAATGAAAAACTAGTTTTTGGACCATAACTTTAATTTTTATATTACACCTACCTTAGTTTATTACATATTTACGTAGCCCTTGCCGAGGCGCTTCTAACGACACCACTCACGTGCGGATAGCTCGAAAAAATGTTGAAATGAAAAACTAGTTTTTGGACCATAACTTTAATTTTTATATTACACCTACCTTAGTTTATTACATATTTACGTAGCCCTCGCCGAGGCGCTTCTAACGACACCACTCACGTGCGGATAGCTCGAAAAAATGTTGAAATGAAAAACTAGTTTTTGGACCATAACTTTAATTTTTATATTACACCTACCTTAGTTTATTACATATTTACGTAGCCCTCGCCGAGGCGCTTCTAACGACACCACTCACGTGCGGATAGCTCGAAAAAATGTTGAAATGAAAAACTAGTTTTTGGACCATAACTTTAATTTTTATATTACACCTACCTTAGTTTATTACATATTTACGTAGCCCTCGCCGAGGCGCTTCTAACGACACCACTCACGTGCGGATAGCTCGAAAAAATGTTGAAATGAAAAACTAGTTTTTGGACCATAACTTTAATTTTTATATTACACCTACCTTAGTTTATTACATATTTACGTAGCCCTCGCCGAGGCGCTTCTAACGACACCACTCACGTGCGGATAGCTCGAAAAAATGTTGAAATGAAAAACTAGTTTTTGGACCATAACTTTAATTTTTATATTACACCTACCTTAGTTTATTACATATTTACGTAGCCCTCGCCGAGGCGCTTCTAACGACAACACTCACGTGCGGATAGCTCGAAAAAATGTTGAAATGAAAAACTAGTTTTTGGACCATAACTTTAATTTTTATATTACACCTACCT
The DNA here is from genome assembly GCA_905475315.1 of Autographa pulchrina. NCBI lineage: Eukaryota > Metazoa > Arthropoda > Insecta > Lepidoptera > Noctuidae > Autographa > Autographa pulchrina. The sequence goes on along the minus strand of CAJQGB010000022.1, from coordinate 19,861 downwards.
TAGTTTATAACATATTTACGTAGCCCTCGCCGAGACGCTTCTAACGACACCACTCACGTGCGGATAGCTCGAAAAAATGTTGAAATGAAAAACTAGTTTTTGGACCATAACTTTAATTTTTATATTACACCTACCTTAGTTTATAACATATTTACGTAGCCCTCGCCGAGGCGCTTCTAACGACACCACTCACGTGCGGATAGCTCGAAAAAATGTTGAAATGAAAAACTAGTTTTTGGACCATAACTTTAATTTTTATATTACACCTACCTTAGTTTATTACATATTTACGTAGCCCTCGCCGAGGCGCTTTTAACGACACCACTCACGTGCGGATAGCTCGAAAAAATGTTGAAATGAAAAACTAGTTTTTGGACCATAACTTTAATTTTTATATTACACCTACCTTAGTTTATTACATATTTACGTAGCCCTCGCCGAGGCGCTTCTAACGACACCACTCACGTGCGGATAGCTCGAAAAAATGTTGAAATGAAAAACTAGTTTTTGGACCATAACTTTAATTTTTATATTACACCTACCTTAGTTTATTACATATTTACGTAGCCCTCGCCGAGGCGCTTCTAACGACACTACTCACGTGCGGATAGCTCGAAAAAATGTTGAAATGAAAAACTAGTTTTTGGACCATAACTTTAATTTTTATATTACACCTACCTTAGTTTATTACATATTTACGTAGCCCTCGCCGAGGCGCTTCTAACGACACCACTCACGTGCGGATAGCTCGAAAAAATGTTGAAATGAAAAACTAGTTTTTGGACCATAACTTTAATTTTTATATTACACCTACCTTAGTTTATTACATATTTACGTAGCCCTCGCCGAGGCGCTTCTAACGACACCACTCACGTGCGGATAGCTCGAAAAAATGTTGAAATGAAAAACTAGTTTTTGGACCATAACTTTAATTTTTATATTACACCTACCTTAGTTTATTACATATTTACGTAGCCCTCGCCGAGGCGCTTCTAACGACACCACTCACGTGCGGATAGCTCGAAAAAATGTTGAATTGAAAAACTAGTTTTTGGACCATAACTTTAATTTTTATATTACACCTACCTTAGTTTATTACATATTTACGTAGCCCTCGCCGAGGCGCTTCTAACGACACCACTCACGTGCGGATAGCTCGAAAAAATGTTGAAATGAAAAACTAGTTTTTGGACCATAACTTTAATTTTTATATTACACCTACCTTAGTTTATTACATATTTAGCTAGCCCTCGCCGAGGCGCTTCTAACGACACCACTCACGTGCGGATAGCTCGAAAAAATGTTGAAATGAAAAACTAGTTTTTGGACCATAACTTTAATTTTTATATTACACCTACCTTAGTTTATTACATATTTACGTAGCCCTCGCCGAGGCGCTTCTAACGACACCACTCACGTGCGGATAGCTCGAAAAAATGTTGAAATGAAAAACTAGTTTTTGGACCATAACTTTAATTTTTATATTACACCTACCTTAGTTTATTACATATTTACGTAGCCCTCGCCGAGGCGCTTCTAACGACACCACTCACGTGCGGATAGCTCGAAAAAATGTTGAAATGAAAAACTAGTTTTTGGACCATAACTTTAATTTTTATATTACACCTACCTTAGTTTATTACATATTTACGTAGCCCTCGCCGAGGCGCTTCTAACGACACCACTCACGTGCGGATAGCTCGAAAAAATGTTGAAATGAAAAACTAGTTTTTGGACCATAACTTTATTTTTTATATTACACCTACCTTAGTTTATTACATATTTACGTAGCCCTCGCCGAGGCGCTTCTAACGACACCACTCACGTGCGGATAGCTCGAAAAAATGTTGAAATGAAAAACTAGTTTTTGGACCATAACTTTAATTTTTATATTACACCTACCTTAGTTTATTACATATTTACGTAGCCCTCGCCGAGGCGCTTCTAACGACACCACTCACGTGCGGATAGCTCGAAAAAATGTTGAAATGAAAAACTAGTTTTTGGACCATAACTTTAATTTTTATATTACACCTACCTTAGTTTATTACATATTTACGTAGCCCTCGCCGAGGCGCTTCTAACGACACCACTCACGTGCGGATAGCTCGAAAAAATGTTGAAATGAAAAACTAGTTTTTGGACCATAACTTTAATTTTTATATTACACCTACCTTAGTTTATTACATATTTACGTAGCCCTCGCCGAGGCGCTTCTAACGACACCACTCACGTGCGGATAGCTCGAAAAAATGTTGAAATGAAAAACTAGTTTTTGGACCATAACTTTAATTTTTGATATTACACCTACCTTAGTTTATTACATATTTACGTAGCCCTCGCCGAGGCGCTTCTAACGACACCACTCACGTGCGGATAGCTCGAAAAATTGTTGAAATGAAAAACTAGTTTTTGGACCATAACTTTAATTTTTATATTACACCTACCTTAGTTTATTACATATTTACGTAGCCCTCGCCGAGGCGCTTCTAACGACACCACTCACGTGCGGATAGCTCGAAAAAATGTTGAAATGAAAAACTAGTTTTTGGACCATAACTTTAATTTTTATTACACCTACCTTAGTTTATTACATATTTACGTAGCCCTCGCCGAGGCGCTTCTAACGACACCACTCACGTGCGGATAGCTCGAAAAAATGTTGAAATGAAAAACTAGTTTTTGGACCATAACTTTAATTTTTATATTACACCTACCTTAGTTTATTACATATTTAGCTAGCCCTCGCCGAGGCGCTTCTAACGACACCACTCACGTGCGGATAGCTCGAAAAAATGTTGAAATGAAAAACTAGTTTTTGGACCATAACTTTAATTTTTATATTACACCTACCTTAGTTTATTACATATTTAGCTAGCCCTCGCCGAGGCGCTTCTAACGACACCACTCACGTGCGGATAGCTCGAAAAAATGTTGTAATGAAAAACTAGTTTTTGGACCATAACTTTAATTTTTATATTACACCTACCTTAGTTTATTACATATTTAGCTAGCCCTCGCCGAGGCGCTTCTAACGACACCACTCACGTGCGGATAGCTCGAAAAAATGTTGAAATGAAAAACTAGTTTTTGGACCATAACTTTAATTTTTATATTACACCTACCTTAGTTTATTACATATTTAGCTAGCCCTCGCCGAGGCGCTTCTAACGACACCACTCACGTGCGGATAGCTTGAAAAAATGTTGAAATGAAAAACTAGTTTTTGGACCATAACTTTAATTTTTATATTACACCTACCTTAGTTTATTACATATTTAGCTAGCCCTCGCCGAGGCGCTTCTAACGACACCACTCACGTGCGGATAGCTCGAAAAAATGTTGAAATGAAAAACTAGTTTTTGGACCATAACTTTAATTTTTATATTACACCTACCTTAGTTTATTACATATTTAGCTAGCCCTCGCCGAGGCGCTTCTAACGACACCACTCACGTGCGGATAGCTCGAAAAAATGTTGAAATGAAAAACTAGTTTTTGGACCATAACTTTAATTTTTATATTACACCTACCTTAGTTTATTACATATTTAGCTAGCCCTCGCCGAGGTGCTTCTAACGACACCACTCACGTGCGGATAGCTCGAAAAAATGTTGAAATGAAAAACTAGTTTTTGGACCATAACTTTAATTTTTATATTACACCTACCTTAGTTTATTACATACTAGCTGATCCCCGCGACTTCGTCCGCGTCAATTTCTGTTATTATGACCGCGATTAAGAAGTTTAAAAAAAAGTATTTCTGCGTAAATGATAATTTTAGTTAATATTATGTTGATAAAACTCTGTAGCAAATAATTGGCAATAATGCATTAATTTCGACCAAATGATTACCTTAAAAAAGGTTATAGTGAGTCAATCTTAAAAGATAGACATATACTGTTACAGACATTTTTTTAGATCATTTAAAGAGGAACAATTCTTTCCTACATATATTTTGGGAAACTCGAACCGTTTACGCAGCGCACGCAACGGAAGCTTTCAAGTATGTATATTTTTCCCCGTTTTTGTGACATTTTTCACTGCTGCTTAGCTCCTATTGGTCGCAGCATAATGTTATATATCCTAAAGCCTTCCTCGATAAATGGACTATCTAACACAAAAAGATTTTTTCAATTCTAACCAGTAGTTCCTGAGATTAGCGCGTTCAACCAAACAAACAAACAAACTCTTCAGCTTTATAATATTAGTATAGATTTAGCTAGCCCTCGCCGAGGCGCTTCTAACGACACCACTCACGTGCGGATAGCTCGAAAAAATGTTGAAATGAAAAACTAGTTTTTGGACCATAACTTTAATTTTTATATTACACCTACCTTAGTTTATTACATATTTAGCTAGCCCTCGCCGAGGCGCTTCTAACGACACCACTCACGTGCGGATAGCTCGAAAAAATGTTGAAATGAAAAACTAGTTTTTGGACCATAACTTTAATTTTTATATTACACCTACCTTAGTTTATTACATATTTAGCTAGCCCTCGCCGAGGCGCTTCTAACGACACCACTCACGTGCGGATAGCTCGAAAAAATGTTGAAATGAAAAACTAGTTTTTGGACCATAACTTTAATTTTTATATTACACCTACCTTAGTTTATTACATATTTAGCTAGCCCTCGCCGAGGCGCTTCTAACGACACCACTCACGTGCGGATAGCTCGAAAAAATGTTGAAATGAAAAACTAGTTTTTGGACCATAACTTTAATTTTTATATTACACCTACCTTAGTTTATTACATACTAGCTGATCCCCGCGACTTCGTCCGCGTCAATTTCTGTTATTATGACCGCGATTAAGAAGTTTAAAAAAAAGTATTTCTGCGTAAATGATAATTTTAGTTAATATTATGTTGATAAAACTCTGTAGCAAATAATTGGCAATAATGCATTAATTTCGACCAAATGATTACCTTAAAAAAGGTTATAGTGAGTCAATCTTAAAAGATAGACATATACTGTTACAGACATTTTTTTAGATCATTTAAAGAGGAACAATTCTTTCCTACATATATTTTGGGAAACTCGAACCGTTTACGCAGCGCACGCAACGGAAGCTTTCAAGTATGTATATTTTTCCCCGTTTTTGTGACATTTTTCACTGCTGCTTAGCTCCTATTGGTCGCAGCATAATGTTATATATCCTAAAGCCTTCCTCGATAAATGGACTATCTAACACAAAAAGATTTTTTCAATTCTAACCAGTAGTTCCTGAGATTAGCGCGTTCAACCAAACAAACAAACAAACTCTTCAGCTTTATAATATTAGTATAGATTTAGCTAGCCCTCGCCGAGGCGCTTCTAACGACACCACTCACGTGCGGATAGCTCGAAAAAATGTTGAAATGAAAAACTAGTTTTTGGACCATAACTTTAATTTTTATATTACACCTACCTTAGTTTATTACATACTAGCTGATCCCCGCGACTTCGTCCGCGTCAATTTCTGTTATTATGACCGCGATTAAGAAGTTTAAAAAAAAGTATTTCTGCGTAAATGATAATTTTAGTTAATATTATGTTGATAAAACTCTGTAGCAAATAATTGGCAATAATGCATTAATTTCGACCAAATGATTACCTTAAAAAAGGTTATAGTGAGTCAATCTTAAAAGATAGACATATACTGTTACAGACATTTTTTTAGATCATTTAAAGAGGAACAATTCTTTCCTACATATATTTTGGGAAACTCGAACCGTTTACGCAGCGCACGCAACGGAAGCTTTCAAGTATGTATATTTTTCCCCGTTTTTGTGACATTTTTCACTGCTGCTTAGCTCCTATTGGTCGCAGCATAATGTTATATATCCTAAAGCCTTCCTCGATAAATGGACTATCTAACACAAAAAGATTTTTTCAATTCTAACCAGTAGTTCCTGAGATTAGCGCGTTCAACCAAACAAACAAACAAACTCTTCAGCTTTATAATATTAGTATAGATTTAGCTAGCCCTCGCCGAGGCGCTTCTAACGACACCACTCACGTGCGGATAGCTCGAAAAAATGTTGAAATGAATAACTAGTTTTTGGACCATAACTTTAATTTTTATATTACACCTACCTTAGTTTTTTTTTTGCGTTGGCAACACAGCCAACTAGTCGTCAAAAATCGACCTCTTGTAATTTAAATTTAGAAAAATAGTTTTTAATAGTTTTTTACTGATATTATTGTGTAAATTGTTGTCAGTTATCTATAGTTTAGTCAATAAGTTATGTATCTAGTAAAGTGCAGTGTCTGGTAAAAGTTTATCGCAAAAAGTTGGTCGAAGAAAATCAGCTGTCAACGGTCACTGGAGAAATTTGAAACATATAAGTCAAGGAAAGTACCCAACCTTAAGTATTAATGGTTAATTACAGACATTATACACCATACAACACATCATCTAATCACACGGCTCATCATCGATGAGCAACGTCCATTACTCACTGGCTTATTCTATGTCTCCTTTTGTTTGACGAACTGTGGAAGCAAAATCGACGACATAATAAATCGCCCCAGACATCTCTCACTGCATTTATTACTTGACATAAACCTTGTTTACAAGGTTACAACACACATAGTTAATTAAGTAACAGTATTTGTTAAATTAAGCAAATTCTTTCTTCCTTAACCTACCTACCTACCTTCTTATTATAATAGTTATCTTTTAAAACTTTAAATAATTTTAAAATCTTTGTCTATTCATTAAATAACCATCTTGTATCCCTTTTAATGTTCATTTTAAAATAAATTATTACTTTATTTACTAACTAACTATCCCTAAATCTATTTTTCAACATTTTATGATTGTTTACTTATTTACTATTTTGCTTTTAGTTTTCCCTGCCACCAGATTTTTAGTATCTAGATATTTAGCTTTACTTTTTCAAGTTTCAGATAACTGATAACGGAAGGGAGGATGATGACCCGCAGAGCAACTGCAAGGGACATGGAGGACAAACTTCGGGCAACCTTAAAGGAGCTGGAGTCTTCAAAAACCCTCTGCAGGCAGCTGCTACAGGAAAGAGATGACAGCGAGGTTGAAGTGAAGAACATAGTCGACAAGAACACCGCTCTCAAGAACGAACTGGCTGAACTACATATTGAACATGTGGACTTACTAGACCGGCACCAGCACCTGCAAGAAGTACTTTCTTCTTTTCAACAATGCAGTGATACACATGAAAGCGCTTTGAGTCGCATATCTGAACTCGAGCATGAACTATGTAAAGCCCATAATTCAATATTGTTATTAGAGTCAGTGAAAACTAATGAACAGGTCTCGAACACCCAGAGCCTATATGATGAGTTGGTAGGTTGTTCAGCCTCGGCTGCTTGTCAGCCTGTAGTTATAGACCTTACCGGTGATGATGTCATTACACAATGTCCTTTAATTAGTCATAATAAGATAAAAAAATACATTAAATGTAGTAAATTAATTAGGAAGGCCCATGTGGCCTTAAGAAAACTAAAAAACATTAAATTAAATAATATTAACAGTCATAAAAAGCACATTCACTTGGTAACTCAATTAAAATTATATACCAGTGAATTGGATCAAAGTAGGACAAAATATGACAAAGACACTCTATTGTTATATAATGAAATAGTGGTTAAAGAGAATATGTTGAAAGATGTCTTTGCTAAATATGTTTCCTGTGAGGAACAACTTAGTCAGCGTATGGTAGAGGCTAGTGAACTTCTAGACATAGTAAAAGGCAATGCAGAGAGATATGAGTCCCTGACTAACAATCTCTCTTGCAATAATTGTAGTAACTCTATTTCACCATCTGAGCCTCCGCAGGTTCCTTCCTTACCTACAGTATCACAGCCTTTAAATGTTAGTGATAGTGATTTTTACTCAGACAAGTGCATAATAGTTTCTGATAAAATAGGAGCAGGGTTTGGTTCATTGTTAAATAACAATAACACTCACAATGTTACAAACTACTGCTACCCTAACTGTAATTTCAATAATTTGGTAATCAAAATTAAAAACATGAAATTAAATAAAAACTCTAACATTGTTTTATTAGTAGGTAACAGCATAGGCATAAAGAGAAAGGACATTGTTTATGGCATTGACACCTTACTAGGTTTAGATATAGGTAAAATTATGTTGTGTGCTTTGCCTTATGCAAACACATTAAGTAGCGACCACAATAAGTATGTGCATTACTTAAACAACACATTGTACATGTCTACTTGTTGTCATAGTGACAAATTAGTGTTTTTTGACACTAATCAATTTATTACTGGGTTTCAACTAACCCATGAAACTATGTATCTTCCTAGAAGATATAAATTTTTAGTTGCTAGTTTAATAGCTTTTAATATTAACACAGTTATAGGAGATATAACGCTGAATAGGTTAAGTTTAGATTTAAGTAGTAATTTAGTTTGTTTAAACTCTCAACGCAGACAATAGGGAAGCACTCTGATAGCATTCTGCTGTATCATCAGAATATAAATCGCTTTTCTAGCAAAATTCTTGATATTGAACTTTTAGTAGACAAGTATTCAATTGATATTCTTTGTTTTTGTGAATCTTGGCTTAAACCAGATATGATGAATTTTAATGTAAATAACTTTGCGATTGCCAGTGCGTTCAGCAGACTTTCAGCTGAGGGGGGTGGGTGTCTGATTTTATGTAAAGATTATTTTAAGTTCAAGGAACGTCAAGACATCTCCTCTTTCTCTGTTGACCGCATATGTGAGGTAGCATGTGCAGAAATAGAATCTCTTATTGTTCTTTGCGTTTATAGGCCTCCCTCATCTAACTTGTTATCATTTTTAATTATAATGGAGGAAATTTTAAGTAAATTATGCCGCAATAATAAATCAATATATATTTGTGGAGATTTTAATGTTAATATCTTGATTGATTCTCCGGATAAATGTAAGCTCTTATCTTTATTTAAGTCATTTAATTTAAATTATATTTTTAAGGAACCAACGAGGATTACTGGAACTTCACATACTTGCATTGATAATATATTTTCAAATAGTTCAGTGCTAAACTCTAGATTAATACCCGGTGTAAGATCTGATCATATGGGTCAATTAGTTACTATCAAAGCTAAAAGTAAATTACCTGTAGCTAAAGTTATTTCAACCAGGCCCTTAACTAATCATATACTAAATTCATTTAAAAATAATATTACATCAGCCCTTAATTGTAAATATTCTTTTTCTGGAGTTCCAAATAAAGATTATAATTCCCTATTTGGTATTGTACGGGAATCGTTTAACAAAACGTGTCCTCGAAAAGATGTTAAAATCAACTTTAAGCGTAAATTTAATGAGTGGGCTACTAAAGGCATAAGAATAAGTAGGGACGTTCTTTACGGTCTTTATGATGAAAAATCATTCAACACTAATCCTGATTTTCATAACTATGTTAGAAATTATTCCAAAGTATTTAAAAAAGTGTGTTTAGCGGCAAAATCTAGACTTATCAGCAAGCGTATAGACGGATCTGATAATAAAATTAAAACAGTGTGGAAGATCATCAATTCTGAAACTGGGAATAGTATTCAAAGAGATACAGACCTGTCTTTGAAAATCAATAATAAAATAATTTCAGACAAGACAGATGTTGCTAACGCTTTTGAAGTATTTTTTTCAAATATACCAGTAGAGGTAACGAAGTCTCTTCCCTCATCTTCTTCAAAAGCAGAATCAATATTAAAAACATCTATAAATAAAAGTTTTCCAAATTTTAATTTTACTCATGTATCTCCTAGTATTGTTAAGAAAACATTTAGTATGCTTAAAGTAAAGACCACTGAAGATTTATGGGGAATTTCTGTCAAAGTACTCCAATCCATAATTGACACTATTGCCCCGATTCTTGCAAAAATCTTTAATGACTGTGTTGATTGTGGCACCTTTCCTGATTTAATGAAACACAGTAAAGTAATACCTATTTTTAAATCTGGATGCAAGAATGATCCATCTAACTATAGACCAGTTTCAGTACTTCCAGCTTTTAGTAAAATATTTGAAAGAATGGTCCTTGACCAAATGATGTCACATTTTAGTAAGAATAATATTTTTCACGAGCAACAATTTGGTTTTACTAAGGGAAGGTCGACGACCGACGCCGGGGTTAAGTTAGTCTCTCACATTTTGGGAGCTTGGGAGGGTTCACAAGACGCCATTGGCATTTTTTGTGATCTCTCCAAGGCTTTTGATTGCGTTGATCATAACACTCTAATCCTAAAATTAAAATACTACGGATTACGAGGACAATCTTTAGATCTAGTTTTGTCATATTTGTCAACAAGACAGCAAAAGGTAGGCGTAAACGGTGTGACTTCACCTGGGTCCTTAGTAAGAATGGGCGTGCCTCAGGGTTCAATCTTAGGCCCCTTTCTTTTCCTAGCATATATTAATGATCTGCCTTTCACAATGTCTAATTTAACGGATATAATTTTATTTGCAGACGATACATCTCTTATTTTTAAAATTAACAGAAAATTGCAAGACTATTCCAATTTAAATAGTACGCTCAACGTGTTGTCAGATTGGTTTTCAGCGAATAATTTGCTACTAAACGCTTCAAAAACAAAATGTTTAAAATTTTCACTTCCGAACGTTCGATCGCATTTGGATCTAAATCTAATGCTTGATGGTAAAAAACTAGAATTAATTAACGAAACGGTATTTCTTGGTGTTACTATAGACTCTAAGTTACAATGGGGCGCTCATATCAAAGCATTGACGAAAAGGTTAAGTTCAGCTGCATTTGCGGTACGGAAAATTAGACAGCTCACGGATATTCCCACGGCAAAATTAGTTTACTACGCGTATTTTCACAGCATTATGTCATACGGCGTTCTGATATGGGGCTCTGCAGCCGATGTAAATTCTATATTCATCTTGCAAAAACGAGCAATTCGCGCCATTTACTGTATGGGCCCCCGCGAATCACTTAGAGAGAAATTTAAAGAAATAGGTATTCTCACGTTGCCATCGCTTTATATTATGGAAAATATAATGTACGTTCGTAAACATTTAGATAGTTTTAGTGTCAACAGTGATTATCACAACATTAACACCAGAAGTAAAAATAAACTAGTAGTCCCAAGGTTTAGACTAACTAAAACAAATACTAAATCCTTCCTAGGGAATTCTATTCGCTTTTATAATAAATTACCAGATAGTTTAATTCATTTAACTAACAAGAAGTTTAAAACGTGCGTGAAATCCAAACTAATAGGAAAGGCTTATTATAAAATCAGTGACTATGTAGAGGATAAAAGCGCGTGGATTTAGGACCTTCTGCACATGTGGCCTCCCTGGCGGTCCGTTAGTTCATTTGCCTCATCTTGTTGTTTTATCTTTCTCGATTAGCTTCCCCACGGTCTCTATTCGTAGAAACCTTTTGACATGCCTTGACATTCCTGTTAGGGTTTAGTTAGGACTACATATCTTTTGTATGTAAAGCTATTTAATTAGATATTTGTTTTTTCTTTTTTTAATTATTGAGTTTAGTCTTTTTTTATTATTCTCATTCTTTTCGCATAGGCGACCTTTGTAAATGTGACAACAATGTAAATTTGTTGCGTGTCCCTTTTCATTTTTCTTCCATTTTGGATGTTATCATTTACAATAAACTAAACATTTTGCTATTTACGCTGTTGTCGCATATTTGTATATTTTTTTATATATAATTGTATTTTTTACATTGATGTTAACCTTTTTTTTAAAAGAGTAACCTATGGAGTTTCTTGCCGGTTCTTCTCCATTGGAATGACATTTTGGAACCTGCAACTAGAGTCAGTAATTTAACGTTTTAAAAGAGCTTAAAAAGGCCTACTTGAAATAAAAATATTTTGATTTTGATTTTGATTTTGATTTTAGTTTATTACATATTTAGCTAGCCCTCGCCGAGGCGCTTCTAACGACACCACTCACGTGCGGATAGCTCGAAAAAATGTTGAAATGAAAAACTAGTTTTTGGACCATAACTTTAATTTTTATATTACACCTACCTTAGTTTATTACATATTTAGCTAGCCCTCGCCGAGGCGCTTCTAACGACACCACTCACGTGCGGATAGCTCGAAAAAATGTTGAAATGAAAAACTAGTTTTTGGACCATAACTTTAATTTTTATATTACACCTACCTTAGTTTATTACATATTTAGCTAGCCCTCGCCGAGGCGCTTCTAACGACACCACTCACGTGCGGATAGCTCGAAAAAATGTTTAAATGAAAAACTAGTTTTTGGACCATAACTTTAATTTTTATATTACATCTACCTTAGTTTATTACATATTTAGCTAGCCCTCGCCGAGGCGCTTCTAACGACACCACTCACGTGCGGATAGCTCGAAAAAATGTTGAAATGAAAAACTAGTTTTTGGACCATAACTTTAATTTTTATATTACACCTACCTTAGTTTATCTGGGGGCACGGTAGTGCCCCAGCCAAGTCTCGAGCAAAACGGGCACGGCCGTACCATTCTTTTCTCGAAGCGTTTCGCGGCTATTTCACCCCCCCTGTATCATCGATACGGACAAAGCTAGGGGTTTAGGTTTTCGATGACCTAGAGTAAATATTAAAACAAGCTCAGCCTCAAAATTACATGACATTTGAACCAATAGTTTACGAGTTATGAGCGATCAAAGTTACACCATTTTGTCACTCACTGACTCACTCACTGACCGATCATCAAAAATCTAAGGTACTTCTAGCAAACTTAGAACCTTCAAATTTGGCACCAAGATAGGTTTTTAGCTACATGTAAAGGAAAAATTATAAAAACGGTAATAAATTATATACCTTAGTAAATAATATGAAATATATAATATATGAATTTTGACTGCATTGTTAACTTTGTTCTTTGTTTATGTACAAAAAGCAAATATATTTTATAGCAATTTTGTTTATTTATAAAAAGAAAAGAAAGAGACCTACAAAAAATAAATGAGATCCCACCAAAAACATTCAATGTAAAAAAAGCCAAGTCTCTCTATGCAATTCTTCCATCGTAAAAAGTTTTGAGATCGCATAGGAGCCAAGTCCTGTTCAACTTAATTTGTAATAATAAATCAATATTTTGTGACTATATCAATAGTTTTGTTTACATTACAATAATAGTGACTTGGCCATGAGCACAATAAGATACAAATATAAAACGGCATATTTGGAGGAGTTGCAAGTAAATAATAAATAATCAGGACACCTTAACCGTAAGTCGGTATCATCCAAGATCAGTGAACTGCACATGCACTATGGCGCATGTTTAGTCCATAGTGATCTCAAATTCCAATCAGTTACAAAATCATGTCCATAATATATATAATATAGAAATTCAACGGTATTTTCACGTAATTACAAGGAGCAAACGACCTTTAACTTGTGCTCATGGCCAAGTCACTGTTATTGTAATGTAAACAAAACTATTGATAGTCACAAAATATTGATTTATTATTACAAATTAAGTTGAACAGGACTTGGCTCCTATGCGATCTCAAAACTTTTTACGATGGAAGAATTGCATAGAGAGACTTGGCTTTTTTTACATTGAATGTTTTTGGTGGGATTACATATTTAGCTAGCCCTCGCCGAGGCGCTTCTAACGACACCACTCACGTGCGGATAGCTCGAAAAAATGTTGAAATGAAAAACTAGTTTTTGGACCATAACTTTAATTTTTATATTACACCTACCTTAGTTTATCTGGGGGCACGGTAGTGCCCCAGCCAAGTCTCGAGCAAAACGGGCACGGCCGTACCATTCTTTTCTCGAAGCGTTTCGCGGCTATTTCACCCCCCCTGTATCATCGATACGGACAAAGCTAGGGGTTTAGGTTTTCGATGACCTAGAGTAAATATTAAAACAAGCTCAGCCTCAAAATTACATGACATTTGAACCAATAGTTTACGAGTTATGAGCGATCAAAGTTACACCATTTTGTCACTCACTGACTCACTCACTGACCGATCATCAAAAATCTAAGGTACTTCTAGCAAACTTAGAACCTTCAAATTTGGCACCAAGATAGGTTTTTAGCTACATGTAAAGGAAAAATTATAAAAACGGTAATAAATTATATACCTTAGTAAATAATATGAAATATATAATATATGAATTTTGACTGCATTGTTAACTTTGTTCTTTGTTTATGTACAAAAAGCAAATATATTTTATAGCAATTTTGTTTATTTATAAAAAGAAAAGAAAGAGACCTACAAAAAATAAATGAGATCCCACCAAAAACATTCAATGTAAAAAAAGCCAAGTCTCTCTATGCAATTCTTCCATCGTAAAAAGTTTTGAGATCGCATAGGAGCCAAGTCCTGTTCAACTTAATTTGTAATAATAAATCAATATTTTGTGACTATATCAATAGTTTTGTTTACATTACAATAATAGTGACTTGGCCATGAGCACAATAAGATACAAATATAAAACGGCATATTTGGAGGAGTTGCAAGTAAATAATAAATAATCAGGACACCTTAACCGTAAGTCGGTATCATCCAAGATCAGTGAACTGCACATGCACTATGGCGCATGTTTAGTCCATAGTGATCTCAAATTCCAATCAGTTACAAAATCATGTCCATAATATATATAATATAGAAATTCAACGGTATTTTCACGTAATTACAAGGAGCAAACGACCTTTAACTTGTGCTCATGGCCAAGTCACTGTTATTGTAATGTAAACAAAACTATTGATAGTCACAAAATATTGATTTATTATTACAAATTAAGTTGAACAGGACTTGGCTCCTATGCGATCTCAAAACTTTTTACGATGGAAGAATTGCATAGAGAGACTTGGCTTTTTTTACATTGAATGTTTTTGGTGGGATTACATATTTAGCTAGCCCTCGCCGAGGCGCTTCTAACGACACCACTCACGTGCGGATAGCTCGAAAAAATGTTGAAATGAAAAACTAGTTTTTGGACCATAACTTTAATTTTTATATTACACCTACCTTAGTTTATTACATATTTAGCTAGCCCTCGCCGAGGCGCTTCTAACGACACCACTCACGTGCGGATAGCTCGAAAAAATGTTGAAATGAAAAACTAGTTTTTGGACCATAACTTTAATTTTTATATTACACCTACCTTAGTTTATTACATATTTAGCTAGCCCTCGCCGAGGCGCTTCTAACGACACCACTCACGTGCGGATAGCTCGAAAAAATGTTGAAATGAAAAACTAGTTTTTGGACCATAACTTTAATTTTTATATTACACCTACCTTAGTTTATTACATATTTAGCTAGCCCTCGCCGAGGCGCTTCTAACGACACCACTCACGTGCGGATAGCTCGAAAAAATGTTGAAATGAAAAACTAGTTTTTGGACCATAACTTTAATTTTTATATTACACCTACCTTAGTTTATTACATATTTAGCTAGCCCTCGCCGAGGCGCTTCTAACGACACCACTCACGTGCGGATAGCTCGAAAAAATGTTGAAATGAAAAACTAGTTTTTGGACCATAACTTTAATTTTTATATTACACCTACCTTAGTTTATTACATATTTAGCTAGCCCTCGCCGAGGCGCTTCTAACGACACCACTCACGTGCGGATAGCTCGAAAAAATGTTGAAATGAAAAACTAGTTTTTGGACCATAACTTTAATTTTTATATTACACCTACCTTAGTTTATTACATATTTAGCTAGCCCTCGCCGAGGCGCTTCTAACGACACCACTCACGTGCGGATAGCTCGAAAAAATGTTGAAATGAAAAACTAGTTTTTGGACCATAACTTTAATTTTTATATTACACCTACCTTAGTTTATTACATATTTAGCTAGCCCTCGCCGAGGCGCTTCTAACGACACCACTCACGTGCGGATAGCTCGAAAAAATGTTGAAATGAAAAACTAGTTTTTGGACCATAACTTTAATTTTTATATTACACCTACCTTAGTTTATTACATATTTAGCTAGCCCTCGCCGAGGCGCTTCTAACGACACCACTCACGTGCGGATAGCTCGAAAAAATGTTGAAATGAAAAACTAGTTTTTGGACCATAACTTTAATTTTTATATTACACCTACCTTAGTTTATTACATATTTAGCTAGCCCTCGCCGAGGCGCTTCTAACGACACCACTCACGTGCGGATAGCTCGAAAAAATGTTGAAATGAAAAACTAGTTTTTGGACCATAACTTTAATTTTTATATTACACCTACCTTAGTTTATTACATATTTACGTAGCCCTCGCCGAGGCGCTTCTAACGACACCACTCACGTGCGGATAGCTCGAAAAAATGTTGAAATGAAAAACTAGTTTTTGGACCATAACTTTAATTTTTATATTACACCTACCTTAGTTTATTACATATTTAGCTAGCCCTCGCCGAGGCGCTTCTAACGACACCACTCACGTGCGGATAGCTCGAAAAAATGTTGAAATGAAAAACTAGTTTTTGGACCATAACTTTAATTTTTATATTACACCTACCTTAGTTTATTACATATTTAGCTAGCCCTCGCCGAGGCGCTTCTAACGACACCACTCACGTGCGGATAGCTCGAAAAAATGTTGAAATGAAAAACTAGTTTTTGGACCATAACTTTAATTTTTATATTACACCTACCTTAGTTTATTACATATTTAGCTAGCCCTCGCCGAGGCGCTTCTAACGACACCACTCACGTGCGGATAGCTCATCAGCTCAGACATTTTTGTATCTTTTTTCGGACATTTTTGAAACTTTTTTCGGACATTTTTTTTGTAACTTTTTTTGGACTTTTTTTTTTATGTAAGGTTAGGTTAGAACCTAACCTAATTATATCAAACCTAACTTTTTTCGGACATTTTTTTTTTATGTTAGGTTAGGTTAGAACCTAACCTAACTATATCAAACCTAACTTTTTTCGGACATTTTTGTTACTTTTTTCGGAAATTTTTTTGTTACTTTTTTCGGACATTTTTGTAACTTTTTTCGGACATTTTTGTATCTTTTTTCGGACATTTTTGTATCTTTTTTCGGACATTTTTGTATCTTTTTTCGGACATTTTTGAAACTTTTTTCGGACATTTTTTTTGTAACTTTTTTTGGACTTTTTTTTTTATGTTAGGTTAGTTTAGAACCTAACCTAATTATATCAAACCTAACTTTTTTCGGACATTTTTTTTTATGTTAGGTTAGGTTAGAACCTAACCTAACTATATCAAACCTAACTTTTTTCGGACATTTTTGTATCTTTTTTCGGACATTATTGTTACTTTTTTCGGACATTATTGTAAGGTTAGGTTAGAACCTAACCTAACTATATCAAACCTAACTTTTTTCGGACATTTTTGTTACTTTTTTCGGACATTTTTGTATTTTTTTTCGGACATTTTTTTTTATGTAACTTTTTTCGGACATTATTGTTACTTTTTTCAGACATTATTGTAACTTTTTTCGGACATTTTTGTATCTTTTTTCGGACATTTTTGTATCTTTTTTCGGACATTATTGTAACTTTTTTCGAACATTTTTGTATCTTTTTTCGGACATTTTTGAAACTTTTTTCGGACATTTTTTTTGTAACTTTTTTCGGACATTTTTGTATCTTTTTTCGGACATTTTTGTAACTTTTTTCGGACATTTTTTTTTATGTAAGGTTAGGTTAGAACCTAACCTAACTATATCAAACCTAACTTTTTTCGGACATTTTTGTTACTTTTTTCGGACATTTTTTGGACTTTTTTCGGACATTTTTGTATCTTTTTTCGGACATTTTTGTATCTTTTTTCGGACATTTTTGAAACTTTTTTCGGACATTTTTTTTGTAACTTTTTTTGGACTTTTTTTTTTATGTTAGGTTAGTTTAGAACCTAACCTAATTATATCAAACCTAACTTTTTTCGGACATTTTTTTTTATGTTAGGTTAGGTTAGAACCTAACCTAACGATATCAAACCTTACTTTTTTCGGACATTTTTGTTACTTTTTTCGGACATTTTTTGGACTTTTTTCGGACATTTTTTTTTATGTAAGGTTACGTTAGAACCTTACCTAACTTTATCAAACCTAACATTTTTCGGACATTTTTGTTACTTTTTTCGGAAATTTTTTTGTTACTTTTTTCGGACATTATTGTAACTTTTTTCGGACATTTTTGTTACTTTTTTCGGACATTTTTGTATCTTTTTTCGGACATTTTTGTTTCTTTTTTCGGACATTTTTGAAACTTTTTTCGGACATTTTTGTAACTTTTTTCGGACATTTTTGTATCTTTTTTCGGACATTTTTGTAACTTTTTTGGACATTTTTTTTATGTAAGGTGAGGTTAGAAACTAACCTAACTATATCAAACCTAACTTTTTTCGGACATTTTTGTATCTTTTTTCGGACATTTTTGTATCTTTTTTCGGACATTATTGTAACTTTTTTCGAACATTTTTGTATCTTTTTTCGGACATTTTTGAAACTTTTTTCGGACATTTTTTTGTAACTTTTTTAGGACATTTTTGTATCTTTTTTCGGACATTTTTGTAACTTTTTTCGGACATTTTTTTTTATGTAAGGTTAGGTTAGAACCTAACCTAACTATATCAAACCTAACTTTTTTCGGACATTTTTGTTACTTTTTTCGGACATTTTTGTTACTTTTTTCGGACATTATTGTAACTTTTTTCGGACATTTTTGTAACTTTTTTCGGACATTTTTGTATCTTTTTTCGGACATTTTTGTATCTTTTTTCGGACATTTTTGTAACTTTTTTCGGACATTTTTTTTATGTAAGGTGAGGTTAGAAACTAACCTAACTATATCAAACCTAACTTTTTTCGGACATTTTTGTAACTTTTTTCGGACATTTTTGTAACTTTTTTCGGACATTTTTTTTTATGTAAGGTTAGGTTAGAACCTAACCTAACTATATCAAACCTAACTTTTTTCGGACATTTTTGTTACTTTTTTCGGACATTTTTTGGACTTTTTTCGGACATTTTTGAAACTTTTTTCGGACATTTTTTATGTAACTTTTTTCGGACATTTTTGTATCTTTTTTCGGACATTTTTGTAACTTTTTTCGGACATTTTTTTTTATGTAAAGTTAGGTTAGAACCTAACCTAACTATATCAAACCTAACTTTTTTCGGACATTTTTGTTACTTTTTTCGGACATTTTTTGGACTTTTTTCGGACATTATTGTAACTTTTTTCGGACATTTTTGTTACTTTTTTCGGACATTTTTGTATCTTTTTTCGGACATTTTTGTATCTTTTTTGGGACATTTTTGAAACTTTTTTCGGACATTTTTTTTGTTACTTTTTTTGGACTTTTTTTTTATGTTAGGTTAGTTTAGAACCTAACCTAATTATATCAAACCTAACTTTTTTCGGACATTTTTGTATCTTTTTTCGGACATTTTTGAAATTTTTTTTGGAAATTTTTTTTGTAACTTTTTTTGTAACTTTTTTTTATGTAAGGTTAGGTTAGAACCTAACCTAATTATATCAAACCTAACTTTTTTCGGACATTTTTTTTGTAACTTTTTTCGAACATTTTTTTTTATGTAAGGTTAGGTTAGAACCTAACCTAACTATATCAAATCTAACTTTTTTCGGACATTTTTGTAACTTTTTTCGGACATTTTTGTAACTTTTTTCGGACATTTTTTTTTATGTAAGGTTAGGTTAGAACCTAACCTAACTATATCAAACCTAACTTTTTTCGGACATTTTTGTTACTTTTTTCGGACATTTTTTGGACTTTTTTCGGACATTTTTGAAACTTTTTTCGGACATTTTTTATGTAACTTTTTTCGGACATTTTTGTATCTTTTTTTCGGACATTTTTGTAACTTTTTTCGGACATTTTTTTTTATGTAAAGTTAGGTTAGAACCTAACCTAACTATATCAAAC
>CAJQGB010000015.1:0-57256 GCA_905475315.1 Autographa pulchrina | reverse complement strand
CCATAACTTTAATTTTTATATTACACCTACCTTAGTTTATTACATATTTACGTAGCCATCGCCGAGGCGCTTCTAACGACACCACTCACGTGCGGATAGCTCGAAAAAATGTTGAAATGAAAAACTAGTTTTTTGGACCATAACTTTAATTTTTATATTACACCTACCTTAGTTTATTACATATTTACGTAGCCATCGCCGAGGCGCTTCTAACGACACCACTCACGTGCGGATAGCTCGAAAAAATGTTGAAATGAAAAAACTAGTTTTTGGACCATAACTTTAATTTTTATATTACACCTACCTTAGTTTATTACATATTTACGTAGCCCTCGCCGAGGCGCTTCTAACGACACCACTCACGTGCGGATAGCTCGAAAAAATGTTGAAATGAAAAACTAGTTTTTGGACCATAACTTTAATTTTTATATTACACCTACCTTAGTTTATTACATATTTAGCTAGCCCTCGCCGAGGCGCTTCTAACGACACCACTCACGTGCGGATAGCTCGAAAAAATGTTGAAATGAAAAACTAGTTTTTGGACCATAACTTTAATTTTTATATTACACCTACCTTAGTTTATTACATATTTACGTAGCCCTCGCCGAGGCGCTTCTAACGACACCACTCACGTGCGGATAGCTCGAAAAAATGTTGAAATGAAAAACTAGTTTTTGGACCATAACTTTAATTTTTATATTACACCTACCTTAGTTTATTACATATTTAGCTAGTCCTCGCCGAGGCGCTTCTAACGACACCACTCACGTGCGGATAGCTCGAAAAAATGTTGAAATGAAAAACTAGTTTTTTGGACCATAACTTTAATTTTTATATTACACCTACCTTAGTTTATTACATATTTACGTAGCCCTCGCCGAGGCGCTTCTAACGACACCACTCACGTGCGGATAGCTCGAAAAAATGTTGAAATGAAAAACTAGTTTTTGGACCATAACTTTAATTTTTATATTACACCTACCTTAGTTTATTACATATTTAGCTAGCCTTCGCCGAGGCGCTTCTAACGACACCACTCACGTGCGGATAGCTCGAAAAAATGTTGAAATGAAAAACTAGTTTTTGGACCATAACTTTAATTTTTATATTACACCTACCTTAGTTTATTACATATTTAGCTAGCCCTCGCCGAGGCGCTTCTAACGACACCACTCACGTGCGGATAGCTCGAAAAAATGTTGAAATGAAAAACTAGTTTTTGGACCATAACTTTAATTTTTATATTACACCTACCTTAGTTTATTACATATTTAGCTAGCCCTCGCCGAGGCGCTTCTAACGACACCACTCACGTGCGGATAGCTCGAAAAATGTTGAAATGAAAAACTAGTTTTTGGACCATAACTTTAATTTTTATATTACACCTACCTTAGTTTATTACATATTTAGCTAGCCCTCGCCGAGGCGCTTCTAACGACACCACTCACGTGCGGATAGCTCGAAAAAATTTTGAAATGAAAAACTAGTTTTTGGACCATAACTTTAATTTTTATATTACACCTACCTTAGTTTATTACATATTTAGCTAGCCCTCGCCGAGGCGCTTCTAACGACACCACTCACGTGCGGATAGCTCGAAAAAATGTTGAAATGAAAAACTAGTTTTTGGGACCATAACTTTAATTTTTATATTACACCTACCTTAGTTTATTACATATTTACGTAGCCCTCGCCGAGGCGCTTCTAACGACACCACTCACGTGCGGATAGCTCGAAAAAATGTTGAAATGAAAAACTAGTTTTTCATTTCAACATTTTTTATATTACACCTACCTTAGTTTATTACATATTTAAGTAGCCCTCGCCGAGGCGCTTCTAACGACACCACTCACGTGCGGATAGCTCGAAAAAATGTTGAAATGAAATACTAGTTTTTGGACCATAATTTTAATTTTTTATATTACACCTACCTTAGTTTATTACATATTTACGTAGCCCTCGCCGAGGCGCTTCTAACGACACCACTCACGTGCGGATAGCTCGAAAAAATGTTGAAATGAAAAACTAGTTTTTGGACCATAACTTTAATTTTTATATTACACCTACCTTAGTTTATTACATATTTTACGTAGCCCTCGCCGAGGCGCTTCTAACGACACCACTCACGTGCGGATAGCTCGAAAAAATGTTGAAATGAAAAACTAGTTTTTGGACCATAACTTTAATTTTTATATTACACCTACCTTAGTTTATTACATATTTACGTAGCCCTCGCCGAGGCGCTTCTAACGACACCACTCACGTGCGGATAGCTCGAAAAATGTTTAAAATGAAAAACTAGTTTTTGGACCATAACTTTAATTTTTATATTACACCTACCTTAGTTTATTACATATTTACGTAGCCCTCGCCGAGGCGCTTCTAACGACACCACTCACGTGCGGATAGCTCGAAAAAATGTTGAAATGAAAAACTAGTTTTTGGACCATAACTTTAATTTTTATATTACACCTACCTTAGTTTATTACATATTTACGTAGCCCTCGCCGAGGCGCTTCTAACGACACCACTCACGTGCGGATAGCTCGAAAAATGTTGAAATGAAAAACTAGTTTTTGGACCATAACTTTAATTTTTATATTACACCTACCTTAGTTTATTACATATTTACGTAGCCCTCGCCGAGGCGCTTCTAACGACACCACTCACGTGCGGATAGCTCGAAAAATGTTGAAATGAAAAACTAGTTTTTGGACCATAACTTTAATTTTTATATTACACCTACCTTAGTTTATTACATATTTACGTAGCCCTCGCCGAGGCGCTTCTAACGACACCACTCACGTGCGGATAGCTCGAAAAAATGTTGAAATGAAAAACTAGTTTTTGGACCATAACTTTAATTTTTATATTACACCTACCTTAGTTTATTACATATTTACGTAGCCCTCGCCGAGGCGCTTCTAACGACACCACTCACGTGCGGATAGCTCGAAAAAATGTTGAACTGAAAAACTAGTTTTTGGACCATAACTTTAGTTTTTATATTACACCTACCTTAGTTTATTACATATTTACGTAGCCCTCGCCGAGGCGCTTCTAACGACACCACTCACGTGCGGATAGCTCGAAAAAATGTTGAAATGAAAAACTAGTTTTTGGACCATAACTTTAATTTTTATATTACACCTACCTTAGTTTATTACATATTTACGTAGCCCTCGCCGAGGCGCTTCTAACGACACCACTCACGTGCGGATAGCTCGAAAAAATGTTGAAATGAAAAACTAGTTTTTGGACCATAACTTTAATTTTTATATTACACCTACCTTAGTTTATTACATATTTACGTAGCCCTCGCCGAGGCGCTTCTAACGACACCACTCACGTGCGGATAGCTCGAAAAATGTTGAAATGAAAAACTAGTTTTGGACCATAACTTTAATTTTTTATATTACACCTACCTTAGTTTATTACATATTTACGTAGCCCTCGCCGAGGCGCTTCTAACGACACCACTCACGTGCGGATAGCTCGAAAAAATGTTGAAATGAAAAACTAGTTTTTGGACCATAACTTTAATTTTTATATTACACCTACCTTAGTTTATTACATATTTACGTAGCCCTCGCCGAGGCGCTTCTAACGACACCACTCACGTGCGGATAGCTCGAAAAAATGTTGAAATGAAAAACTAGTTTTTGGACCATAACTTTAATTTTTATATTACACCTACCTTAGTTTATTACATATTTACGTAGCCATCGCCGAGGCGCTTCTAACGACACCACTCACGTGCGGATAGCTCGAAAAAATGTTGAAATGAAAAACTAGTTTTTGGACCATAACTTTAATTTTTATATTACACCTACCTTAGTTTATTACATATTTACGTAGCCCTCGCCGAGGCGCTTCTAACGACACCACTCACGTGCGGATAGCTCGAAAAAATGTTGAAATGAAAAACTAGTTTTTGGACCATAACTTTAATTTTTATATTACACCTACCTTAGTTTATTACATATTTACGTAGCCCTCGCCGAGGCGCTTCTAACGACACCACTCACGTGCGGATAGCTCGAAAAAATGTTGAACTGAAAAACTAGTTTTTGGACCATAACTTTAGTTTTTATATTACACCTACCTTAGTTTATTACATATTTACGTAGCCCTCGCCGAGGCGCTTCTAACGACACCACTCACGTGCGGATAGCTCGAAAAAATGTTGAAATGAAAAACTAGTTTTTGGACCATAACTTTAATTTTTATATTACACCTACCTTAGTTTATTACATATTTACGTAGCCCTCGCCGAGGCGCTTCTAACGACACCACTCACGTGCGGATAGCTCGAAAAAATGTTGAAATGAAAAACTAGTTTTTGGACCATAACTTTAATTTTTATATTACACCTACCTTAGTTTATTACATATTTACGTAGCCCTCGCCGAGGCGCTTCTAACGACACCACTCACGTGCGGATAGCTCGAAAAAATGTTGAAATGAAAAACTAGTTTTTGGACCATAACTTTAATTTTTATATTACACCTACCTTAGTTTATTACATATTTACGTAGCCCTCGCCGAGGCGCTTCTAACGACACCACTCACGTGCGGATAGCTCGAAAAAATGTTGAAATGAAAAACTAGTTTTTGGACCATAACTTTAATTTTTATATTACACTTACCTTAGTTTATTACATATTTACGTAGCCCTCGCCGAGGCGCTTCTAACGACACCACTCACGTGCGGATAGCTCGAAAAAATGTTGAAATGAAAAACTAGTTTTTGGACCATAACTTTAATTTTTATATTACACCTACCTTAGTTTATTACATATTTACGTAGCCATCGCCGAGGCGCTTCTAACGACACCACTCACGTGCGGATAGCTCGAAAAAATGTTGAAATGAAAAACTAGTTTTTGGACCATAACTTTAATTTTTATATTACACCTACCTTAGTTTATTACATATTTACGTAGCCCTCGCCGAGGCGCTTCTAACGACACCACTCACGTGCGGATAGCTCGAAAAAATGTTGAAATGAAAAACTAGTTTTTGGACCATAACTTTAATTTTTATATTACACCTACCTTAGTTTATTACATATTTACGTAGCCCTCGCCGAGGCGCTTCTAACGACACCACTCACGTGCGGATAGCTCGAAAAAATGTTGAAATGAAAAACTAGTTTTTGGACCATAACTTTAATTTTTATATTACACCTACCTTAGTTTATTACATATTTACGTAGCCCTCGCCGAGGCGCTTCTAACGACACCACTCACGTGCGGATAGCTCGAAAAAATGTTGAAATGAAAAACTAGTTTTTGGACCATAACTTTAATTTTTATATTACACCTACCTTAGTTTATTACATATTTACGTAGCCCTCGCCGAGGCGCTTCTAACGACACCACTCACGTGCGGATAGCTCGAAAAAATGTTGAAATGAAAAACTAGTTTTTGGACCATAACTTTAATTTTTATATTACACCTACCTTAGTTTATTACATATTTACGTAGCCCTCGCCGAGGCGCTTCTAACGACACCACTCACGTGCGGATAGCTCGAAAAAATGTTGAAATGAAAAACTAGTTTTTGGACCATAACTTTAATTTTTATATTACACCTACCTTAGTTTATTACATATTTACGTAGCCCTCGCCGAGGCGCTTCTAACGACACCACTCACGTGCGGATAGCTCGAAAAAATGTTGAAATGAAAAACTAGTTTTTGGACCATAACTTTAATTTTTATATTACACCTACCTTAGTTTATTACATATTTACGTAGCCCTCGCCGAGGCGCTTCTAACGACACCACTCACGTGCGGATAGCTCGAAAAAATGTTGAAATGAAAAACTAGTTTTTGGACCATAACTTTAATTTTTATATTACACCTACCTTAGTTTATTACATATTTACGTAGCCCTCGCCGAGGCGCTTCTAACGACACCACTCACGTGCGGATAGCTCGAAAAAATGTTGAAATGAAAAACTAGTTTTTGGACCATAACTTTAATTTTTATATTACACCTACCTTAGTTTATTACATATTTACGTAGCCCTCGCCGAGGCGCTTCTAACGACACCACTCACGTGCGGATAGCTCGAAAAAATGTTGAAATGAAAAACTAGTTTTTGGACCATAACTTTAATTTTTATATTACACCTACCTTAGTTTATTACATATTTACGTAGCCCTCGCCGAGGCGCTTCTAACGACACCACTCACGTGCGGATAGCTCGAAAAAATGTTGAAATGAAAAACTAGTTTTTGGACCATAACTTTAATTTTTATATTACACCTACCTTAGTTTATTACATATTTACGTAGCCCTCGCCGAGGCGCTTCTAACGACACCACTCACGTGCGGATAGCTCGAAAAAATGTTGAAATGAAAAACTAGTTTTTGGACCATAACTTTAATTTTTATATTACACCTACCTTAGTTTATTACATATTTACGTAGCCCTCGCCGAGGCGCTTCTAACGACACCACTCACGTGCGGATAGCTCGAAAAAATGTTGAAATGAAAAACTAGTTTTTGGACCATAACTTTAATTTTTATATTACACCTACCTTAGTTTATTACATATTTACGTAGCCCTCGCCGAGGCGCTTCTAACGACACCACTCACGTGCGGATAGCTCGAAAAAATGTTGAAATGAAAAACTAGTTTTTGGACCATAACTTTAATTTTTATATTACACCTACCTTAGTTTATTACATATTTACGTAGCCCTCGCCGAGGCGCTTCTAACGACACCACTCACGTGCGGATAGCTCGAAAAAATGTTGAAATGAAAAACTAGTTTTTGGACCATAACTTTAATTTTTATATTACACCTACCTTAGTTTATTACATATTTACGTAGCCCTCGCCGAGGCGCTTCTAACGACACCACTCACGTGCGGATAGCTCGAAAAAATGTTGAAATGAAAAACTAGTTTTTGGACCATAACTTTAATTTTTATATTACACCTACCTTAGTTTATTACATATTTACGTAGCCCTCGCCGAGGCGCTTCTAACGACACCACTCACGTCCGGATAGCTCGAAAAAATGTTGAAATGAAAAACTAGTTTTTGGACCATAACTTTAATTTTTATATTACACCTACCTTAGTTTATTACATATTTACGTAGCCCTCGCCGAGGCGCTTCTAACGACACCACTCACGTGCGGATAGCTCGAAAAAATGTTGAAATGAAAAACTAGTTTTTGGACCATAACTTTAATTTTTATATTACACCTACCTTAGTTTATTACATATTTACGTAGCCCTCGCCGAGGCGCTTCTAACGACACCACTCACTTGCGGATAGCTCGAAAAAATGTTGAAATGAAAAACTAGTTTTTGGACCATAACTTTAATTTTTATATTACACCTACCTTAGTTTATTACATATTTACGTAGCCATCGCCGAGGCGCTTCTAACGACACCACTCACGTGCGGATAGCTCGAAAAAATGTTGAAATGAAAAACTAGTTTTTGGACCATAACTTTAATTTTTATATTACACCTACCTTAGTTTATTACATATTTACGTAGCCCTCGCCGAGGCGCTTCTAACGACACCACTCACGTGCGGATAGCTCGAAAAAATGTTGAAATGAAAAACTAGTTTTTGGACCATAACTTTAATTTTTATATTACACCTACCTTAGTTTATTACATATTTACGTAGCCCTCGCCGAGGCGCTTCTAACGACACCACTCACGTGCGGATAGCTCGAAAAAATGTTGAAATGAAAAACTAGTTTTTGGACCATAACTTTAATTTTTATATTACACCTACCTTAGTTTATTACATATTTACGTAGCCCTCGCCGAGGCGCTTCTAACGACACCACTCACGTGCGGATAGCTCGAAAAAATGTTGAAATGAAAAACTAGTTTTTGGACCATAACTTTAATTTTTATATTACACCTACCTTAGTTTATTACATATTTACGTAGCCCTCGCCGAGGCGCTTCTAACGACACCACTCACGTGCGGATAGCTCGAAAAAATGTTGAAATGAAAAACTAGTTTTTGGACCATAACTTTAATTTTTATATTACACCTACCTTAGTTTATTACATATTTACGTAGCCCTCGCCGAGGCGCTTCTAACGACACCACTCACGTGCGGATAGCTCGAAAAAATGTTGAAATGAAAAACTAGTTTTTGGACCATAACTTTAATTTTTATATTACACCTACCTTAGTTTATTACATATTTACGTAGCCCTCGCCGAGGCGCTTCTAACGACACCACTCACGTGCGGATAGCTCGAAAAAATGTTGAAATGAAAAACTAGTTTTTGGACCATAACTTTAATTTTTATATTACACCTACCTTAGTTTATTACATATTTACGTAGCCCTCGCCGAGGCGCTTCTAACGACACCACTCACGTGCGGATAGCTCGAAAAAATGTTGAAATGAAAAACTAGTTTTTGGACCATAACTTTAATTTTTATATTACACCTACCTTAGTTTATTACATATTTACGTAGCCCTCGCCGAGGCGCTTCTAACGACACCACTCACGTGCGGATAGCTCGAAAAAATGTTGAAATGAAAAACTAGTTTTTGGACCATAACTTTAATTTTTATATTACACCTACCTTAGTTTATTACATATTTACGTAGCCCTCGCCGAGGCGCTTCTAACGACACCACTCACGTGCGGATAGCTCGAAAAAATGTTGAAATGAAAAACTAGTTTTTGGACCATAACTTTAATTTTTATATTACACCTACCTTAGTTTATTACATATTTACGTAGCCCTCGCCGAGGCGCTTCTAACGACACCACTCACGTGCGGATAGCTCGAAAAAATGTTGAAATGAAAAACTAGTTTTTGGACCATAACTTTAATTTTTATATTACACCTACCTTAGTTTATTACATATTTACGTAGCCCTCGCCGAGGCGCTTCTAACGACACCACTCACGTGCGGATAGCTCGAAAAAATGTTGAAATGAAAAACTAGTTTTTGGACCATAACTTTAATTTTTATATTACACCTACCTTAGTTTATTACATATTTACGTAGCCCTCGCCGAGGCGCTTCTAACGACACCACTCACGTGCGGATAGCTCGAAAAAATGTTGAAATGAAAAACTAGTTTTTGGACCATAACTTTAATTTTTATATTACACCTACCTTAGTTTATTACATATTTACGTAGCCCTCGCCGAGGCGCTTCTAACGACACCACTCACGTGCGGATAGCTCGAAAAAATGTTGAAATGAAAAACTAGTTTTTGGACCATAACTTTAATTTTTATATTACACCTACCTTAGTTTATTACATATTTACGTAGCCCTCGCCGAGGCGCTTCTAACGACACCACTCACGTGCGGATAGCTCGAAAAAATGTTGAAATGAAAAACTAGTTTTTGGACCATAACTTTAATTTTTATATTACACCTACCTTAGTTTATTACATATTTACGTAGCCCTCGCCGAGGCGCTTCTAACGACACCACTCACGTGCGGATAGCTCGAAAAAATGTTGAAATGAAAAACTAGTTTTTGGACCATAACTTTAATTTTTATATTACACCTACCTTAGTTTATTACATATTTACGTAGCCCTCGCCGAGGCGCTTCTAACGACACCACTCACGTGCGGATAGCTCGAAAAAATGTTGAAATGAAAAACTAGTTTTTGGACCATAACTTTAATTTTTATATTACACCTACCTTAGTTTATTACATATTTACGTAGCCCTCGCCGAGGCGCTTCTAACGACACCACTCACGTGCGGATAGCTCGAAAAAATGTTGAAATGAAAAACTAGTTTTTGGACCATAACTTTAATTTTTATATTACACCTACCTTAGTTTATTACATATTTACGTAGCCCTCGCCGAGGCGCTTCTAACGACACCACTCACGTGCGGATAGCTCGAAAAAATGTTGAAATGAAAAACTAGTTTTTGGACCATAACTTTAATTTTTATATTACACCTACCTTAGTTTATTACATATTTACGTAGCCCTCGCCGAGGCGCTTCTAACGACACCACTCACGTGCGGATAGCTCGAAAAAATGTTGAAATGAAAAACTAGTTTTTGGACCATAACTTTAATTTTTATATTACACCTACCTTAGTTTATTACATATTTACGTAGCCCTCGCCGAGGCGCTTCTAACGACACCACTCACGTGCGGATAGCTCGAAAAAATGTTGAAATGAAAAACTAGTTTTTGGACCATAACTTTAATTTTTATATTACACCTACCTTAGTTTATTACATATTTACGTAGCCCTCGCCGAGGCGCTTCTAACGACACCACTCACGTGCGGATAGCTCGAAAAAATGTTGAAATGAAAAACTAGTTTTTGGACCATAACTTTAATTTTTATATTACACCTACCTTAGTTTATTACATATTTACGTAGCCCTCGCCGAGGCGCTTCTAACGACACCACTCACGTGCGGATAGCTCGAAAAAATGTTGAAATGAAAAACTAGTTTTTGGACCATAACTTTAGTTTTTATATTACACCTACCTTAGTTTATTACATATTTACGTAGCCCTCGCCGAGGCGCTTCTAACGACACCACTCACGTGCGGATAGCTCGAAAAAATGTTGAAATGAAAAACTAGTTTTTGGACCATAACTTTAATTTTTATATTACACCTACCTTAGTTTATTACATATTTACGTAGCCCTCGCCGAGGCGCTTCTAACGACACCACTCACGTGCGGATAGCTCGAAAAAATGTTGAAATGAAAAACTAGTTTTTGGACCATAACTTTAATTTTTATATTACACCTACCTTAGTTTATTACATATTTACGTAGCCCTCGCCGAGGCGCTTCTAACGACACCACTCACGTGCGGATAGCTCGAAAAAATGTTGAAATGAAAAACTAGTTTTTGGACCATAACTTTAATTTTTATATTACACCTACCTTAGTTTATTACATATTTACGTAGCCCTCGCCGAGGCGCTTCTAACGACACCACTCACGTGCGGATAGCTCGAAAAAATGTTGAAATGAAAAACTAGTTTTTGGACCATAACTTTAATTTTTATATTACACCTACCTTAGTTTATTACATATTTACGTAGCCCTCGCCGAGGCGCTTCTAACGACACCACTCACGTGCGGATAGCTCGAAAAAATGTTGAAATGAAAAACTAGTTTTTGGACCATAACTTTAATTTTTATATTACACCTACCTTAGTTTATTACATATTTACGTAGCCCTCGCCGAGGCGCTTCTAACGACACCACTCACGTGCGGATAGCTCGAAAAAATGTTGAAATGAAAAACTAGTTTTTGGACCATAACTTTAATTTTTATATTACACCTACCTTAGTTTATTACATATTTACGTAGCCCTCGCCGAGGCGCTTCTAACGACACCACTCACGTGCGGATAGCTCGAAAAAATGTTGAAATGAAAAACTAGTTTTTGGACCATAACTTTAATTTTTATATTACACCTACCTTAGTTTATTACATATTTACGTAGCCCTCGCCGAGGCGCTTCTAACGACACCACTCACGTGCGGATAGCTCGAAAAAATGTTGAAATGAAAAACTAGTTTTTGGACCATAACTTTAATTTTTATATTACACCTACCTTAGTTTATTACATATTTACGTAGCCCTCGCCGAGGCGCTTCTAACGACACCACTCACGTGCGGATAGCTCGAAAAAATGTTGAAATGAAAAACTAGTTTTTGGACCATAACTTTAATTTTTATATTACACCTACCTTAGTTTATTACATATTTACGTAGCCCTCGCCGAGGCGCTTCTAACGACACCACTCACTTGCGGATAGCTCGAAAAAATGTTGAAATGAAAAACTAGTTTTTGGACCATAACTTTAATTTTTATATTACACCTACCTTAGTTTATTACATATTTACGTAGCCATCGCCGAGGCGCTTCTAACGACACCACTCACGTGCGGATAGCTCGAAAAAATGTTGAAATGAAAAACTAGTTTTTGGACCATAACTTTAATTTTTATATTACACCTACCTTAGTTTATTACATATTTACGTAGCCCTCGCCGAGGCGCTTCTAACGACACCACTCACGTGCGGATAGCTCGAAAAAATGTTGAAATGAAAAACTAGTTTTTGGACCATAACTTTAATTTTTATATTACACCTACCTTAGTTTATTACATATTTACGTAGCCCTCGCCGAGGCGCTTCTAACGACACCACTCACGTGCGGATAGCTCGAAAAAATGTTGAAATGAAAAACTAGTTTTTGGACCATAACTTTAATTTTTATATTACACCTACCTTAGTTTATTACATATTTACGTAGCCCTCGCCGAGGCGCTTCTAACGACACCACTCACGTGCGGATAGCTCGAAAAAATGTTGAAATGAAAAACTAGTTTTTGGACCATAACTTTAATTTTTATATTACACCTACCTTAGTTTATTACATATTTAGCTAGCCCTCGCCGAGGCGCTTCTAACGACACCACTCACGTGCGGATAGCTCGAAAAAATGTTGAAATGAAAAACTAGTTTTTGGACCATAACTTTAATTTTTATATTACACCTACCTTAGTTTATTACATATTTAGCTAGCCCTCGCCGAGGCGCTTCTAACGACACCACTCACGTGCGGATAGCTCGAAAAAATGTTGAAATGAAAAACTAGTTTTTGGACCATAACTTTAATTTTTATATTACACCTACCTTAGTTTATTACATATTTAGCTAGTCCTCGCCGAGGCGCTTCTAACGACACCACTCACGTGCGGATAGCTCGAAAAAATGTTGAAATGAAAAACTAGTTTTTGGACCATAACTTTAATTTTTATATTACACCTACCTTAGTTTATTACATATTTAGCTAGCCCTCGCCGAGGCGCTTCTAACGACACCACTCACGTGCGGATAGCTCGAAAAAATGTTGAAATGAAAAACTAGTTTTTGGACCATAACTTTAATTTTTTATATTAAACCTACCTTAGATTATTACATATTTAGCTAGCCCTCGCCGAGGCGCTTCTAACGACACCACTCACGTGCGGCTAGCTCAAAAAAATGTAGTTATGAAAAACTAGTTTTTGGACCATAACTTTAATTTTTTATATTACACCTACCTTAGATTATTACATATTTAGCTAGCCCTCGCCGAGGCGCTTCTAACGACACCATTTACGTGCGGCTAGCTCAAAAAAATGTAGTTATGAAAAACTAGTTTTTGGACCATAACTTTAATTTTTTATATTACACCTACCTTAGATTATTAAATATTTAGCTAGTCCTCGCCGAGGCGCTTCTAACGACACCACTTACGTGCGGCTAGCTCAAAAAAATGTAGTTATGAAAAACTAGTTTTTGGACCATAACTTTATTTTTTTATATTACACCTACCTTAGATTATTACATATTTAGCTAGCCCTCGCCGAGGCGCTTCTAACGACACCACTAACGTGCGGCTAGCTCAAAAAAATGTAGTTATTAAAAACTAGTTTTTGGACCATAACTTTAATTTTTATATTACACCTACCTTAGTTTATTACATATTTAGCTAGCCCTCGCCGAGGCGCTTCTAACGACACCACTCACGTGCGGATAGCTCGAAAAAATGTTGAAATGAAAAACTAGTTTTTGGACCATAACTTTAATTTTTATATTACACCTACCTTAGTTTATTACATATTTAGCTAGCCCTCGCCGAGGCGCTTCTAACGACACCACTCACGTGCGGATAGCTCGAAAAAATGTTGAAATGAAAAACTAGTTTTTGGACCATAACTTTAATTTTTATATTACACCTACCTTAGTTTATTACATATTTAGCTAGCCCTCGCCGAGGCGCTTCTAACGACACCACTCACGTGCGGATAGCTCGAAAAAATGTTGAAATGAAAAACTAGTTTTTGGACCATAACTTTAATTTTTATATTACACCTACCTTAGTTTATTACATATTTAGCTAGCCCTCGCCGAGGCGCTTCTAACGACACCACTCACGTGCGGATAGCTCGAAAAAATTTTGAAATGAAAAACTAGTTTTTGGACCATAACTTTAATTTTTATATTACACCTACCTTAGTTTATTACATATTTAGCTAGCCCTCGCCGAGGCGCTTCTAACGACACCACTCACGTGCGGATAGCTCGAAAAAATGTTGAAATGAAAAACTAGTTTTTGGACCATAACTTTAATTTTTTATATTAAACCTACCTTAGATTATTACATATTTAGCTAGCCCTCGCCGAGGCGCTTCTAACGACACCACTCACGTGCGGCTAGCTCAAAAAAATGTAGTTATGAAAAACTAGTTTTTGGACCATAACTTTAATTTTTTATATTACACCTACCTTAGATTATTACATATTTAGCTAGCCCTCGCCGAGGCGCTTCTAACGACACCATTTACGTGCGGCTAGCTCAAAAAAATGTAGTTATGAATGTAAGAATCGTTATCGATGTACTATGTTAATTTCTTTATTTTTTAATGTATACTCTAGTAATATAATCGATAAATTATTTATTTATCGATTGTAATGTGTCAACGTCGGTGCGACATTGACACTTGACGTTACTTGTCGGCGGTCATCTCTGTCACCGCACTTGCTAACCACGAGTTGAACTGTACGGTTGAATCGTATTAATAAATCTGCTTATATTCAAATCATCCTGCATATTTTATTTGGAAACTGAGTTGATCCTTCAGCTCAGAAGTGGGATTAACAAAACCCACGTGTTATTTCCACGCCAAGTGCATCATACGAAAAGATTCGTGAACTTACACAATGGACAAAGACATTGAAAATACACATCGTGAAGGCGAAAAATCAACGCGTAAACGAAGCCATCCTCGAAAAACTCATAAGAAATCGCACATTCGAAGCTCGAAGACGGAATATCGCGAAAAAGGTACAAGAAAGAAACTTCGTAGAAGATCATCAGAAAATCATGAAGATTCCTTTGAAGACAGCGTTGGTGTACTGGACAAAGAAGGCACGAGACGATCTACAACAAGAACTCCGCGTCGTTCGGGTTTGAGGCGCCGACGTACGAGCTCAAGAGATAGTTCAAGCTCAAGACACCGACCGAGATCAAGACGCCGTTCGAGATCCAGACGCCGTAAACATCACGGTTCGAGTACGTCACCTGAAGATAACCATGTGAGTCGTTCTAATGTTAAAGATAATACTCAATTATTGTTAACGGAATTAATTAAATCCATTTCTAACAATCGGCCAGAAGGCAATAAGTTTCCTATGCTTGGTAATGTTATACCAGAGTTTGATCCCATGATTAAAGGACAGACTATTGACATATGGCTTAGCAAAGTGGAAGATTGTGCTCGATTATATAAATGGGGTGATGACCAAACAATTCATTACGCGCTACCTAAGCTAAGCGGTGTGGCAAAAACGTGGTATCAAACTCTGCCGTCGATGTCGTTTTCGTGGCCCGAATGGAAAACTAAGTTGATTGAGTCATTTCCATCAAGTGACGATTACGCAGAACTTTTGACGGAGATGTTGTCTAAGAGGGCTAAATATAATGATTCTTTGGAACTATATTTTTATGAAAAAATTAATCTCTTACAAAGATGTGAAATTAAAGGTAAACGGGCGGTAGATTGTTTATTATATGGGATAGAGGATCGTAGCTTAAGGTTGGGGGCAAAAGCGCTAAAATGTGAGGAACCGGAACAGGTTTTAAAATACTTTCAATCCATTAAACAACAACCACGTGAATCAGATAATAGGGTTAAAGTTAATTATGATAAAAGGACCAACACTTATGTTGGTAACTCTTCTAAGCAAACGTCGAACTCCAAAGCAATAAGATCAAATGACAGCAATAAAAATGTTACTTGTTACAATTGTAATGAATCCGGTCATTACAGTTTTAATTGCACAAAGAAAATTTTAAAATGTAATATTTGCAATAAAATAGGGCACTTATCTACTAACTGTTCAAGATTACCAAGTAACGATACGTCTAAACCTGAAATAAATCAAGAAAAGACAATTTTGGCATTAAATACAGTGACTAATGTTAGTAATGATAAATATTTAATTGATTTGAAAATTAACGACCAACCTATGCGAGGGTATGTTGATTTAGGTAGCCAATGCACGTTATTACGTCGTAGTGTCGCAAATAGGCTAGGCATTCATTGGTCATCGGAACAACTACCTACAATGCGTGGTATTGGAAACAATATAGTTATGCCAATAGGCAGGGCGGTAATTAGGATAGAAATTCAAGGTATAACGGAGACAATCGATAGCTATATTGTTGAAGACAGCGTGATCAAATATGATGTTCTGATTGGTCATAGCTTTACTGAGATACCGAGTATAACTATAACTAAAACTAGCGATGCTCTTATTTTTGGACAAACCTTATCTACGAAACTTAGACTTTTACTTCTCAATGATGTCTCAATCTCACCACGTGACACATGCGTAATAAAAATAAACACTGATAAGGATTTTTCTGGTGTCGTATACGTAAACGGTTCCTTGCGGAGTTGTACCGGAATGGAATATTATTTAATGCCAGGTGAATACAACATACTAAACGGTACTGGCGCACTATTAATACAAAATATATCAAATAATGTATTGAAACTTAAACAAGGAACACTGATGACACGTGCTTCTTATACGGACACATTTTTGAATATTAATATATTGGACTTTGACGATTCAAATGCACATTTATCATTAAATTACGGTAAACATTTGTCTAGTAGTGAAATTCAACAATTGAAAAACACCCTGCAAAAGTATAACGAATGTTTCTCACGTAATATGATGGATTTAGGTTACTCTAATGTAGAAAAGATGGAAATAGATTTGATTGATACGAAACCGGTAGTTTATAGGCCCTATAGACTGTCTTACCCGGAGAGAGAACTCGTTAAGTCAATGGTACAAGAAATGCTCAACGCAGATATCATATGTGAATCTAATTCATCGTATGCTAGCCCCGTTCTTCTTGTTAAGAAGAAAACGGGGGATAAACGTCTTTGTATTGATTACCGCGCATTAAATAGAAAAACCAAAAAGGAGCATTTCCCTCTACCATTGATCGATGATCAACTGGATCGATTATCTGGTAACTCAGTATTTATAAGTTTAGATTTAGCATCAGGATACTACCAGCTACCAGTAGGGGAAAACTCCCAAGACAAAACGGCTTTCGTGACCCCTGACGGTCAATACCAATTTAAAAGGATGCCCTTTGGACTAACAAACGCGCCGTCAGTATTCCAAAGAGCAATGAATAAAGTCTTGTCAAAAATAGATTACACATTAGTCTTTATGGATGATATTTTAATACCAGCGCGCACATTTGACGAGGGTTTAGGCAGACTAGATGAGGTTCTGAACATTTTTCGCGAAGCGAATCTTACTCTTAAACTAGAAAAATGTTTTTTCTTCTATAAACAAATCGATTTCCTAGGCTTTGAAGTTAGTGGATCAGGTATACGGCCTGGTTCTCGCAAAACAGTCGCTGTATCAAATTTCCCTGTACCTAAAAATGTTCACGATGTTAGACGCTTTATCGGATTAGCAAGCTTTTTTAGGCGCTTTGTAAAAGACTTCTCACTGATAGCTCGACCATTAACGGATTTATTAAAAAAGCAGTTCCAATGGAAATGGACAGATGAACATACTTTAGCATTCGAAACTCTGAAAAGTAAATTAATAGAAAGACCTTTACTCGCGTTGTATGATAGCAAATTAGAAACGGAGTTACATACCGATGCATCAAAGTATGGTATTGCAGGTATTCTGATGCAACGTAGCCAGGACGGACTTATGAGACCCGTAGCTTATTACAGTCGGAAAACTACAAATGACGAACAGAAATTACATTCCTTTGATTTAGAAACTCTTGCGGTAATAGCATCGTTAAATAGATTTCGCGTTTATTTACTGGGACTAAAATTTAAAATAATAACAGACTGTAATGCGTTACGGACTACAATGACAAAAAGAGATTTAGTACCTAGAATAGGCCGATGGTGGGTGCAACTGCAGGAGTACGACTGTGAGATAGAATACAGAGCAGGCTCAAATATGTCACACGTCGATGCTCTCAGCCGTGCTCCTGTTGATGAACCTACTAATGTAGACGGAATTCACATAATAGACATACTTACTGTGGATGCTCAAGACTGGATTGCTACCGTTCAAAGTGACGATGATGAGATTAAAAGAATTAAAGAAATTCTATCAAACAAAGATACTACGTTTATTGTAGACGTTCATAAAAATTATCAGTTGAAGGGTAATTACGTATACAGAATAGTTGATAATGGACTACGTTGGGTGGTTCCAAAATCAGTAAGGTGGCAATTGTTAAAAATGAACCATGACGACATCGGTCATTTCGGTCACGATAAAACATTAAAAAGACTAAAAGATTCATTTTGGTTTCCCAAGATGAGACGATTTACAAAAAAATATGTAAGTGCTTGTCTGGAATGCGCTTATCATAAAACACCGGGAGGACCTAAAGAAGGATTTCTTCATCCTATTCCCAAGCCAGACATACCCTTCCACACGTTGCATGCCGATCATCTGGGTCCGTTCGTTCGTTCGCGGAGAGGCAACATGTATTTATTGATAATTATAGACGCTTTTACTAAATTTATTGCCATAAAACCCGTTAGGGACACAAAAACTGCTACCGCTATTCGCATATTTAAAGAATATTTTAGTTATTTTGGAGCACCTACGCGGTTGATAACGGACAGAGGTTCATGTTTCACAAGTGCCAAATTTAAAAACTTTATAGAAAATGCTGGTATTAAGCACATCTTAAATGCCGTCGCAACTCCGCGAGCAAACGGACAGGTCGAACGGTTTAACCGAACAATTTTGGACGCTCTCAGTACTAAGTGTCACGATAAAAGCGATAACTCTTGGGATGAGTATGTGAACGAGATACAGTTAGGTTTAAATACGTCGGTTAATAAGACAACCGGTAAAAGTCCTTCGGAGTTGTTATTTGGATATAAAGTTAAATGTGTCACGGAAAATTTACTAAGTGATGTAATTAATACAACGATAGACCGAGTCAGCGGTAATGACCTAATAGACCTAAGAAATGAATCTATACGTAAAATTGAAGATGCACAAAAAGTGACAAAACATAATTACGACAAGCATAGAAAACCGGCAAGGATGTATAGCGAAGGAGATCTTGTTAGATTGGAAAGAACAACTTTTGACAAAGATAGAGTAGGAAAATCTAAAAAGCTTCTAGCCAAATTTCATGGTCCGTACAGAATAGTTAAAATACTACCTAACGATAGATTTTTAGTGGAGGATACTCCTCTCACAAGAAAGGGATCCAAAAAGTATGAGAATATAGTTCCAATTGATAAAATACATCCGTGGTTAAATTTTAAGGGATTTGAATGTGAAAACGATAGCGATGTTAATAATAGTACAGATGACAGTGATTGTAATAATGATAAGAGTAAATAAATAAAAACGAGATAAGAATTATGTAATAGATACAGAAATAATAATATTTAGTACTTTATGTGTAAACATTGCATTAGTTAAGTAGATTCATTATAAGAGTTTTAGAGTTAAATATAAACAGCGCAGATCGCTACAGACTATACTGGTATGGGTTGTGAGCGCCAGCACTATAAGCGCAGATGACGCAGATCATGACAGACCATACTGGTATAGGTTGCGAGCGCCAGGATAAACATGACGCAGATCGTGACAGACTATACTGGTATGGGCTGTGAGTGTCAGCACTCGTTGTGCAGATGACGCAGATCACGGCAGACTGTACTGGTATAGGTCGCGAGCGTACGATTAGGTATGACGCAGATCGTGACAGACTATGCTGTATGGGCTGTGAGCGTCAGCACTTGTTGTGCAGATGGCGCAGATCACAGCAGACTGTACTAGTATAGGTCGCGAGCGTCCGATTAAATACGACGCAGATCACGAGAGATTATCCTGGTAAGGGTTGTGAGCGTCAGCGCCCGTTGCGCAGATGACGTAGATCGCGACAGACCGTACTAGCATAAATCGTGAGCGTCGAATGATTTAGATAGTAATTAATTATTATAATATAGATTTTGGACGGCGGTCCTGAATGTGATGAGAACTACTACTAGAACTAGAACTTATAGCTTTTCTGGCTATAATTTGAAGTGAATAAATAACAGTAAATTAATGTGTTATTTGTATGTACTGTAATTGTAATTTAATTAATTATAATAATATTAATTATGAGCAATCGATGTTAATTATAGTAGAGATTGTATTGATTGTTGTGTAACTGTGCTGATAATATTTATCAATGTGTGAGGACCCACCCTTATTAGGATGGCCGAGCTGTAAGAATCGATATCGATGTACTATGTTAATTTCTTTATTTTTTAATGTATACTCTAGTAATATAATCGATTAATTATTTATTTATCGATTGTAATGTGTCAACGTCGGTGCGACATTGACACTTGACGTTACTTGTCGGCGGTCATCTCTGTCACCGCACTTGCTAACCACGAGTTGAACTGTACGGTTGAATCGTATTAATAAATCTGCTTATATTCAAATCATCCTGCATATTTTATTTGGAAACTGAGTTGATCCTTCATGAAAAACTAGTTTTTGGACCATAACTTTAATTTTTTATATTACACCTACCTTAGATTATTAAATATTTAGCTAGTCCTCGCCGAGGCGCTTCTAACGACACCACTTACGTGCGGCTAGCTCAAAAAAATGTAGTTATGAAAAACTAGTTTTTGGACCATAACTTTAATTTTTTATATTACACCTACCTTAGATTATTACATATTTAGCTAGCCCTCGCCGAGGCGCTTCTAACGACACCACTAACGTGCGGCTAGCTCAAAAAAATGTAGTTATTAAAAACTAGTTTTTGGACCATAACTTTAATTTTTATATTACACCTACCTTAGTTTATTACATATTTAGCTAGCCCTCGCCGAGGCGCTTCTAACGACACCACTCACGTGCGGATAGCTCGAAAAAATGTTGAAATGAAAAACTAGTTTTTGGACCATAACTTTAATTTTTATATTACACCTACCTTAGTTTATTACATATTTAGCTAGCCCTCGCCGAGGCGCTTCTAACGACACCACTCACGTGCGGATAGCTCGAAAAAATGTTGAAATGAAAAACTAGTTTTTGGACCTTAACTTTAATTTTTATATTACACCTACCTTAGTTTATTACATATTTACGTAGCCCTCGCCGAGGCGCTTCTAACGACACCACTCACGTGCGGATAGCTCGAAAAAATGTTGAAATGAAAAACTAGTTTTTGGACCATAACTTTAATTTTTATATTACACCTACCTTAGTTTATTACATATTTACGTAGCCCTCGCCGAGGCGCTTCTAACGACACCACTCACGTGCGGATAGCTCGAAAAAATGTTGAAATGAAAAACTAGTTTTTGGACCATAACTTTAATTTTTATATTACACCTACCTTAGTTTATTACATATTTACGTAGCCCTCGCCGAGGCGCTTCTAACGACACCACTCACGTGCGGATAGCTCGAAAAAATGTTGAAATGAAAAACTAGTTTTTGGACCATAACTTTAATTTTTATATTACACCTACCTTAGTTTATTACATATTTACGTAGCCCTCGCCGAGGCGCTTCTAACGACACCACTCACGTGCGGATAGCTCGAAAAAATGTTGAAATGAAAAACTAGTTTTTGGACCATAACTTTAATTTTTATATTACACCTACCTTAGTTTATTACATATTTACGTAGCCCTCGCCGAGGCGCTTCTAACGACACCACTCACGTGCGGATAGCTCGAAAAAATGTTGAAATGAAAAACTAGTTTTTGGACCATAACTTTAATTTTTATATTACACCTACCTTAGTTTATTACATATTTACGTAGCCCTCGCCGAGGCGCTTCTAACGACACCACTCACGTGCGGATAGCTCGAAAAAATGTTGAAATGAAAAACTAGTTTTTGGACCATAACTTTAATTTTTATATTACACCTACCTTAGTTTATTACATATTTACGTAGCCCTCGCCGAGGCGCTTCTAACGACACCACTCACGTGCGGATAGCTCGAAAAAATGTTGAAATGAAAAACTAGTTTTTGGACCATAACTTTAATTTTTATATTACACCTACCTTAGTTTATTACATATTTACGTAGCCCTCGCCGAGGCGCTTCTAACGACACCACTCACGTGCGGATAGCTCGAAAAAATGTTGAAATGAAAAACTAGTTTTTGGACCATAACTTTAATTTTTATATTACACCTACCTTAGTTTATTACATATTTACGTAGCCCTCGCCGAGGCGCTTCTAACGACACCACTCACGTGCGGATAGCTCGAAAAAATGTTGAAATGAAAAACTAGTTTTTGGACCATAACTTTAATTTTTATATTACACCTACCTTAGTTTATTACATATTTACGTAGCCCTCGCCGAGGCGCTTCTAACGACACCACTCACGTGCGGATAGCTCGAAAAAATGTTGAAATGAAAAACTAGTTTTTGGACCATAACTTTAATTTTTATATTACACCTACCTTAGTTTATTACATATTTACGTAGCCCTCGCCGAGGCGCTTCTAACGACACCACTCACGTGCGGATAGCTCGAAAAAATGTTGAAATGAAAAACTAGTTTTTGGACCATAACTTTAATTTTTATATTACACCTACCTTAGTTTATTACATATTTACGTAGCCCTCGCCGAGGCGCTTCTAACGACACCACTCACGTGCGGATAGCTCGAAAAAATGTTGAAATGAAAAACTAGTTTTTGGACCATAACTTTAATTTTTATATTACACCTACCTTAGTTTATTACATATTTACGTAGCCCTCGCCGAGGCGCTTCTAACGACACCACTCACGTGCGGATAGCTCGAAAAAATGTTGAAATGAAAAACTAGTTTTTGGACCATAACTTTAATTTTTATATTACACCTACCTTAGTTTATTACATATTTACGTAGCCCTCGCCGAGGCGCTTCTAACGACACCACTCACGTGCGGATAGCTCGAAAAAATGTTGAAATGAAAAACTAGTTTTTGGACCATAACTTTAATTTTTATATTACACCTACCTTAGTTTATTACATATTTACGTAGCCCTCGCCGAGGCGCTTCTAACGACACCACTCACGTGCGGATAGCTCGAAAAAATGTTGAAATGAAAAACTAGTTTTTGGACCATAACTTTAATTTTTATATTACACCTACCTTAGTTTATTACATATTTACGTAGCCCTCGCCGAGGCGCTTCTAACGACACCACTCACTTGCGGATAGCTCGAAAAAATGTTGAAATGAAAAACTAGTTTTTGGACCATAACTTTAATTTTTATATTACACCTACCTTAGTTTATTACATATTTACGTAGCCATCGCCGAGGCGCTTCTAACGACACCACTCACGTGCGGATAGCTCGAAAAAATGTTGAAATGAAAAACTAGTTTTTGGACCATAACTTTAATTTTTATATTACACCTACCTTAGTTTATTACATATTTACGTAGCCCTCGCCGAGGCGCTTCTAACGACACCACTCACGTGCGGATAGCTCGAAAAAATGTTGAAATGAAAAACTAGTTTTTGGACCATAACTTTAATTTTTATATTACACCTACCTTAGTTTATTACATATTTACGTAGCCCTCGCCGAGGCGCTTCTAACGACACCACTCACGTGCGGATAGCTCGAAAAAATGTTGAAATGAAAAACTAGTTT
Organism: Autographa pulchrina; assembly: GCA_905475315.1. Lineage (NCBI taxonomy): Eukaryota > Metazoa > Arthropoda > Insecta > Lepidoptera > Noctuidae > Autographa > Autographa pulchrina. The sequence goes on along the minus strand of CAJQGB010000015.1, from coordinate 33,512 downwards.
TTGGACCATAACTTTAGTTTTTATATTACACCTACCTTAGTTTATTACATATTTACGTAGCCCTCGCCGAGGCGCTTCTAACGACACCACTCACGTGCGGATAGCTCGAAAAAATGTTGAAATGAAAAACTAGTTTTTGGACCATAACTTTAATTTTTATATTACACCTACCTTAGTTTATTACATATTTACGTAGCCCTCGCCGAGGCGCTTCTAACGACACCACTCACGTGCGGATAGCTCGAAAAAATGTTGAAATGAAAAACTAGTTTTTGGACCATAACTTTAATTTTTATATTACACCTACCTTAGTTTATTACATATTTACGTAGCCCTCGCCGAGGCGCTTCTAACGACACCACTCACGTGCGGATAGCTCGAAAAAATGTTGAAATGAAAAACTAGTTTTTGGACCATAACTTTAATTTTTATATTACACCTACCTTAGTTTATTACATATTTACGTAGCCCTCGCCGAGGCGCTTCTAACGACACCACTCACGTGCGGATAGCTCGAAAAAATGTTGAAATGAAAAACTAGTTTTTGGACCATAACTTTAATTTTTATATTACACCTACCTTAGTTTATTACATATTTACGTAGCCCTCGCCGAGGCGCTTCTAACGACACCACTCACGTGCGGATAGCTCGAAAAAATGTTGAAATGAAAAACTAGTTTTTGGACCATAACTTTAATTTTTATATTACACCTACCTTAGTTTATTACATATTTACGTAGCCCTCGCCGAGGCGCTTCTAACGACACCACTCACGTGCGGATAGCTCGAAAAAATGTTGAAATGAAAAACTAGTTTTTGGACCATAACTTTAATTTTTATATTACACCTACCTTAGTTTATTACATATTTACGTAGCCCTCGCCGAGGCGCTTCTAACGACACCACTCACGTGCGGATAGCTCGAAAAAATGTTGAAATGAAAAACTAGTTTTTGGACCATAACTTTAATTTTTATATTACACCTACCTTAGTTTATTACATATTTACGTAGCCCTCGCCGAGGCGCTTCTAACGACACCACTCACGTGCGGATAGCTCGAAAAAATGTTGAAATGAAAAACTAGTTTTTGGACCATAACTTTAATTTTTATATTACACCTACCTTAGTTTATTACATATTTACGTAGCCCTCGCCGAGGCGCTTCTAACGACACCACTCACGTGCGGATAGCTCGAAAAAATGTTGAAATGAAAAACTAGTTTTTGGACCATAACTTTAATTTTTATATTACACCTACCTTAGTTTATTACATATTTACGTAGCCCTCGCCGAGGCGCTTCTAACGACACCACTCACGTGCGGATAGCTCGAAAAAATGTTGAAATGAAAAACTAGTTTTTGGACCATAACTTTAATTTTTATATTACACCTACCTTAGTTTATTACATATTTACGTAGCCCTCGCCGAGGCGCTTCTAACGACACCACTCACGTGCGGATAGCTCGAAAAAATGTTGAAATGAAAAACTAGTTTTTGGACCATAACTTTAATTTTTATATTACACCTACCTTAGTTTATTACATATTTACGTAGCCCTCGCCGAGGCGCTTCTAACGACACCACTCACGTGCGGATAGCTCGAAAAAATGTTGAAATGAAAAACTAGTTTTTGGACCATAACTTTAATTTTTATATTACACCTACCTTAGTTTATTACATATTTACGTAGCCCTCGCCGAGGCGCTTCTAACGACACCACTCACGTGCGGATAGCTCGAAAAAATGTTGAAATGAAAAACTAGTTTTTGGACCATAACTTTAGTTTTTATATTACACCTACCTTAGTTTATTACATATTTACGTAGCCCTCGCCGAGGCGCTTCTAACGACACCACTCACGTGCGGATAGCTCGAAAAAATGTTGAAATGAAAAACTAGTTTTTGGACCATAACTTTAATTTTTATATTACACCTACCTTAGTTTATTACATATTTACGTAGCCCTCGCCGAGGCGCTTCTAACGACACCACTCACGTGCGGATAGCTCGAAAAAATGTTGAAATGAAAAACTAGTTTTTGGACCATAACTTTAATTTTTATATTACACCTACCTTAGTTTATTACATATTTACGTAGCCCTCGCCGAGGCGCTTCTAACGACACCACTCACGTGCGGATAGCTCGAAAAAATGTTGAAATGAAAAACTAGTTTTTGGACCATAACTTTAATTTTTATATTACACCTACCTTAGTTTATTACATATTTACGTAGCCCTCGCCGAGGCGCTTCTAACGACACCACTCACGTGCGGATAGCTCGAAAAAATGTTGAAATGAAAAACTAGTTTTTGGACCATAACTTTAATTTTTATATTACACCTACCTTAGTTTATTACATATTTACGTAGCCCTCGCCGAGGCGCTTCTAACGACACCACTCACGTGCGGATAGCTCGAAAAAATGTTGAAATGAAAAACTAGTTTTTGGACCATAACTTTAATTTTTATATTACACCTACCTTAGTTTATTACATATTTACGTAGCCCTCGCCGAGGCGCTTCTAACGACACCACTCACGTGCGGATAGCTCGAAAAAATGTTGAAATGAAAAACTAGTTTTTGGACCATAACTTTAATTTTTATATTACACCTACCTTAGTTTATTACATATTTACGTAGCCCTCGCCGAGGCGCTTCTAACGACACCACTCACGTGCGGATAGCTCGAAAAAATGTTGAAATGAAAAACTAGTTTTTGGACCATAACTTTAATTTTTATATTACACCTACCTTAGTTTATTACATATTTACGTAGCCCTCGCCGAGGCGCTTCTAACGACACCACTCACGTGCGGATAGCTCGAAAAAATGTTGAAATGAAAAACTAGTTTTTGGACCATAACTTTAATTTTTATATTACACCTACCTTAGTTTATTACATATTTACGTAGCCCTCGCCGAGGCGCTTCTAACGACACCACTCACGTGCGGATAGCTCGAAAAAATGTTGAAATGAAAAACTAGTTTTTGGACCATAACTTTAATTTTTATATTACACCTACCTTAGTTTATTACATATTTACGTAGCCCTCGCCGAGGCGCTTCTAACGACACCACTCACTTGCGGATAGCTCGAAAAAATGTTGAAATGAAAAACTAGTTTTTGGACCATAACTTTAATTTTTATATTACACCTACCTTAGTTTATTACATATTTACGTAGCCATCGCCGAGGCGCTTCTAACGACACCACTCACGTGCGGATAGCTCGAAAAAATGTTGAAATGAAAAACTAGTTTTTGGACCATAACTTTAATTTTTATATTACACCTACCTTAGTTTATTACATATTTACGTAGCCCTCGCCGAGGCGCTTCTAACGACACCACTCACGTGCGGATAGCTCGAAAAAATGTTGAAATGAAAAACTAGTTTTTGGACCATAACTTTAATTTTTATATTACACCTACCTTAGTTTATTACATATTTACGTAGCCCTCGCCGAGGCGCTTCTAACGACACCACTCACGTGCGGATAGCTCGAAAAAATGTTGAAATGAAAAACTAGTTTTTGGACCATAACTTTAATTTTTATATTACACCTACCTTAGTTTATTACATATTTAGCTAGCCCTCGCCGAGGCGCTTCTAACGACACCACTCACGTGCGGATAGCTCGAAAAAATGTTGAAATGAAAAACTAGTTTTTGGACCATAACTTTAATTTTTATATTACACCTACCTTAGTTTATTACATATTTAGCTAGCCCTCGCCGAGGCGCTTCTAACGACACCACTCACGTGCGGATAGCTCGAAAAAATGTTGAAATGAAAAACTAGTTTTTGGACCATAACTTTAATTTTTATATTACACCTACCTTAGTTTATTACATATTTAGCTAGCCCTCGCCGAGGCGCTTCTAACGACACCACTCACGTGCGGATAGCTCGAAAAAATGTTGAAATGAAAAACTAGTTTTTGGACCATAACTTTAATTTTTATATTACACCTACCTTAGTTTATTACATATTTAGCTAGCCCTCGCCGAGGCGCTTCTAACGACACCACTCACGTGCGGATAGCTCAAAAAAATGTTGAAATGAAAAATTAGTTTTTGGACCATAACTTTAATTTTTATATTACACCTACCTTAGTTTATTACATATTTAGCTAGCCTTCGCCGAGGCGCTTCTAACGACACCACTCACGTGCGGATAGCTCGAAAAAATGTTGAAATGAAAAACTAGTTTTTGGACCATAACTTTAATTTTTATATTACACCTACCTTAGTTTATTACATATTTAGCTAGCCCTCGCCGAGGCGCTTCTAACGACACCACTCACGTGCGGATAGCTCGAAAAAATGTTGAAATGAAAAACTAGTTTTTGGACCATAACTTTAATTTTTATATTACACCTACCTTAGTTTATTACATATTTAGCTAGCCCTCGCCGAGGCGCTTCTAACGACACCACTCACGTGCGGATAGCTCGAAAAAATGTTGAAATGAAAAACTAGTTTTTGGACCATAACTTTAATTTTTATATTACACCTACCTTAGTTTATTACATATTTAGCTAGTCCTCGCCGAGGCGCTTCTAACGACACCACTCACGTGCGGATAGCTCGAAAAAATGTTGAAATGAAAAACTAGTTTTTGGACCATAACTTTAATTTTTATATTACACCTACCTTAGTTTATTACATATTTAGCTAGTCCTCGCCGAGGCGCTTCTAACGACACCACTCACGTGCGGATAGCTCGAAAAAATGTTGAAATGAAAAACTAGTTTTTGGACCATAACTTTAATTTTTATATTACACCTACCTTAGTTTATTACATATTTAGCTAGCCCTCGCCGAGGCGCTTCTAACGACACCACTCACGTGCGGATAGCTCGAAAAAATGTTGAAATGAAAAACTAGTTTTTGGACCATAACTTTAATTTTTTATATTAAACCTACCTTAGATTATTACATATTTAGCTAGCCCTCGCCGAGGCGCTTCTAACGACACCACTCACGTGCGGCTAGCTCAAAAAAATGTAGTTATGAAAAACTAGTTTTTGGACCATAACTTTAATTTTTTATATTACACCTACCTTAGATTATTACATATTTAGCTAGCCCTCGCCGAGGCGCTTCTAACGACACCATTTACGTGCGGCTAGCTCAAAAAAATGTAGTTATGAAAAACTAGTTTTTGGACCATAACTTTAATTTTTTATATTACACCTACCTTAGATTATTAAATATTTAGCTAGTCCTCGCCGAGGCGCTTCTAACGACACCACTTACGTGCGGCTAGCTCAAAAAAATGTAGTTATGAAAAACTAGTTTTTGGACCATAACTTTAATTTTTTATATTACACCTACCTTAGATTATTACATATTTAGCTAGCCCTCGCCGAGGCGCTTCTAACGACACCACTAACGTGCGGCTAGCTCAAAAAAATGTAGTTATTAAAAACTAGTTTTTGGACCATAACTTTAATTTTTATATTACACCTACCTTAGTTTATTACATATTTAGCTAGCCCTCGCCGAGGCGCTTCTAACGACACCACTCACGTGCGGATAGCTCGAAAAAATGTTGAAATGAAAAACTAGTTTTTGGACCATAACTTTAATTTTTATATTACACCTACCTTAGTTTATTACATATTTAGCTAGCCCTCGCCGAGGCGCTTCTAACGACACCACTCACGTGCGGATAGCTCGAAAAAATGTTGAAATGAAAAACTAGTTTTTGGACCATAACTTTAATTTTTATATTACACCTACCTTAGTTTATTACATATTTAGCTAGCCCTCGCCGAGGCGCTTCTAACGACACCACTCACGTGCGGATAGCTCGAAAAAATGTTGAAATGAAAAACTAGTTTTTGGACCATAACTTTAATTTTTATATTACACCTACCTTAGTTTATTACATATTTAGCTAGCCCTCGCCGAGGCGCTTCTAACGACACCACTCACGTGCGGATAGCTCGAAAAAATTTTGAAATGAAAAACTAGTTTTTGGACCATAACTTTAATTTTTATATTACACCTACCTTAGTTTATTACATATTTAGCTAGCCCTCGCCGAGGCGCTTCTAACGACACCACTCACGTGCGGATAGCTCGAAAAAATGTTGAAATGAAAAACTAGTTTTTGGACCATAACTTTAATTTTTTATATTAAACCTACCTTAGATTATTACATATTTAGCTAGCCCTCGCCGAGGCGCTTCTAACGACACCACTCACGTGCGGCTAGCTCAAAAAAATGTAGTTATGAAAAACTAGTTTTTGGACCATAACTTTAATTTTTTATATTACACCTACCTTAGATTATTACATATTTAGCTAGCCCTCGCCGAGGCGCTTCTAACGACACCATTTACGTGCGGCTAGCTCAAAAAAATGTAGTTATGAATGTAAGAATCGATATCGATGTACTATGTTAATTTCTTTATTTTTTAATGTATACTCTAGTAATATAATCGATTAATTATTTATTTATCGATTGTAATGTGTCAACGTCGGTGCGACATTGACACTTGACGTTACTTGTCGGCGGTCATCTCTGTCACCGCACTTGCTAACCACGAGTTGAACTGTACGGTTGAATCGTATTAATAAATCTGCTTATATTCAAATCATCCTGCATATTTTATTTGGAAACTGAGTTGATCCTTCAGCTCAGAAGTGGGATTAACAAAACCCACGTGTTATTTCCACGCCAAGTGCATCATACGAAAAGATTCGTGAACTTACACAATGGACAAAGACATTGAAAATACACATCGTGAAGGCGAAAAATCAACGCGTAAACGAAGCCATCCTCGAAAAACTCATAAGAAATCGCACATTCGAAGCTCGAAGACGGAATATCGCGAAAAAGGTACAAGAAAGAAACTTCGTAGAAGATCATCAGAAAATCATGAAGATTCCTTTGAAGACAGCGTTGGTGTACTGGACAAAGAAGGCACGAGACGATCTACAACAAGAACTCCGCGTCGTTCGGGTTTGAGGCGCCGACGTACGAGCTCAAGAGATAGTTCAAGCTCAAGACACCGACCGAGATCAAGACGCCGTTCGAGATCCAGACGCCGTAAACATCACGGTTCGAGTACGTCACCTGAAGATAACCATGTGAGTCGTTCTAATGTTAAAGATAATACTCAATTATTGTTAACGGAATTAATTAAATCCATTTCTAACAATCGGCCAGAAGGCAATAAGTTTCCTATGCTTGGTAATGTTATACCAGAGTTTGATCCCATGATTAAAGGACAGACTATTGACATATGGCTTAGCAAAGTGGAAGATTGTGCTCGATTATATAAATGGGGTGATGACCAAACAATTCATTACGCGCTACCTAAGCTAAGCGGTGTGGCAAAAACGTGGTATCAAACTCTGCCGTCGATGTCGTTTTCGTGGCCCGAATGGAAAACTAAGTTGATTGAGTCATTTCCATCAAGTGACGATTACGCAGAACTTTTGACGGAGATGTTGTCTAAGAGGGCTAAATATAATGATTCTTTGGAACTATATTTTTATGAAAAAATTAATCTCTTACAAAGATGTGAAATTAAAGGTAAACGGGCGGTAGATTGTTTATTATATGGGATAGAGGATCGTAGCTTAAGGTTGGGGGCAAAAGCGCTAAAATGTGAGGAACCGGAACAGGTTTTAAAATACTTTCAATCCATTAAACAACAACCACGTGAATCAGATAATAGGGTTAAAGTTAATTATGATAAAAGGACCAACACTTATGTTGGTAACTCTTCTAAGCAAACGTCGAACTCCAAAGCAATAAGATCAAATGACAGCAATAAAAATGTTACTTGTTACAATTGTAATGAATCCGGTCATTACAGTTTTAATTGCACAAAGAAAATTTTAAAATGTAATATTTGCAATAAAATAGGGCACTTATCTACTAACTGTTCAAGATTACCAAGTAACGATACGTCTAAACCTGAAATAAATCAAGAAAAGACAATTTTGGCATTAAATACAGTGACTAATGTTAGTAATGATAAATATTTAATTGATTTGAAAATTAACGACCAACCTATGCGAGGGTATGTTGATTTAGGTAGCCAATGCACGTTATTACGTCGTAGTGTCGCAAATAGGCTAGGCATTCATTGGTCATCGGAACAACTACCTACAATGCGTGGTATTGGAAACAATATAGTTATGCCAATAGGCAGGGCGGTAATTAGGATAGAAATTCAAGGTATAACGGAGACAATCGATAGCTATATTGTTGAAGACAGCGTGATCAAATATGATGTTCTGATTGGTCATAGCTTTACTGAGATACCGAGTATAACTATAACTAAAACTAGCGATGCTCTTATTTTTGGACAAACCTTATCTACGAAACTTAGACTTTTACTTCTCAATGATGTCTCAATCTCACCACGTGACACATGCGTAATAAAAATAAACACTGATAAGGATTTTTCTGGTGTCGTATACGTAAACGGTTCCTTGCGGAGTTGTACCGGAATGGAATATTATTTAATGCCAGGTGAATACAACATACTAAACGGTACTGGCGCACTATTAATACAAAATATATCAAATAATGTATTGAAACTTAAACAAGGAACACTGATGACACGTGCTTCTTATACGGACACATTTTTGAATATTAATATATTGGACTTTGACGATTCAAATGCACATTTATCATTAAATTACGGTAAACATTTGTCTAGTAGTGAAATTCAACAATTGAAAAACACCCTGCAAAAGTATAACGAATGTTTCTCACGTAATATGATGGATTTAGGTTACTCTAATGTAGAAAAGATGGAAATAGATTTGATTGATACGAAACCGGTAGTTTATAGGCCCTATAGACTGTCTTACCCGGAGAGAGAACTCGTTAAGTCAATGGTACAAGAAATGCTCAACGCAGATATCATATGTGAATCTAATTCATCGTATGCTAGCCCCGTTCTTCTTGTTAAGAAGAAAACGGGGGATAAACGTCTTTGTATTGATTACCGCGCATTAAATAGAAAAACCAAAAAGGAGCATTTCCCTCTACCATTGATCGATGATCAACTGGATCGATTATCTGGTAACTCAGTATTTATAAGTTTAGATTTAGCATCAGGATACTACCAGCTACCAGTAGGGGAAAACTCCCAAGACAAAACGGCTTTCGTGACCCCTGACGGTCAATACCAATTTAAAAGGATGCCCTTTGGACTAACAAACGCGCCGTCAGTATTCCAAAGAGCAATGAATAAAGTCTTGTCAAAAATAGATTACACATTAGTCTTTATGGATGATATTTTAATACCAGCGCGCACATTTGACGAGGGTTTAGGCAGACTAGATGAGGTTCTGAACATTTTTCGCGAAGCGAATCTTACTCTTAAACTAGAAAAATGTTTTTTCTTCTATAAACAAATCGATTTCCTAGGCTTTGAAGTTAGTGGATCAGGTATACGGCCTGGTTCTCGCAAAACAGTCGCTGTATCAAATTTCCCTGTACCTAAAAATGTTCACGATGTTAGACGCTTTATCGGATTAGCAAGCTTTTTTAGGCGCTTTGTAAAAGACTTCTCACTGATAGCTCGACCATTAACGGATTTATTAAAAAAGCAGTTCCAATGGAAATGGACAGATGAACATACTTTAGCATTCGAAACTCTGAAAAGTAAATTAATAGAAAGACCTTTACTCGCGTTGTATGATAGCAAATTAGAAACGGAGTTACATACCGATGCATCAAAGTATGGTATTGCAGGTATTCTGATGCAACGTAGCCAGGACGGACTTATGAGACCCGTAGCTTATTACAGTCGGAAAACTACAAATGACGAACAGAAATTACATTCCTTTGATTTAGAAACTCTTGCGGTAATAGCATCGTTAAATAGATTTCGCGTTTATTTACTGGGACTAAAATTTAAAATAATAACAGACTGTAATGCGTTACGGACTACAATGACAAAAAGAGATTTAGTACCTAGAATAGGCCGATGGTGGGTGCAACTGCAGGAGTACGACTGTGAGATAGAATACAGAGCAGGCTCAAATATGTCACACGTCGATGCTCTCAGCCGTGCTCCTGTTGATGAACCTACTAATGTAGACGGAATTCACATAATAGACATACTTACTGTGGATGCTCAAGACTGGATTGCTACCGTTCAAAGTGACGATGATGAGATTAAAAGAATTAAAGAAATTCTATCAAACAAAGATACTACGTTTATTGTAGACGTTCATAAAAATTATCAGTTGAAGGGTAATTACGTATACAGAATAGTTGATAATGGACTACGTTGGGTGGTTCCAAAATCAGTAAGGTGGCAATTGTTAAAAATGAACCATGACGACATCGGTCATTTCGGTCACGATAAAACATTAAAAAGACTAAAAGATTCATTTTGGTTTCCCAAGATGAGACGATTTACAAAAAAATATGTAAGTGCTTGTCTGGAATGCGCTTATCATAAAACACCGGGAGGACCTAAAGAAGGATTTCTTCATCCTATTCCCAAGCCAGACATACCCTTCCACACGTTGCATGCCGATCATCTGGGTCCGTTCGTTCGTTCGCGGAGAGGCAACATGTATTTATTGATAATTATAGACGCTTTTACTAAATTTATTGCCATAAAACCCGTTAGGGACACAAAAACTGCTACCGCTATTCGCATATTTAAAGAATATTTTAGTTATTTTGGAGCACCTACGCGGTTGATAACGGACAGAGGTTCATGTTTCACAAGTGCCAAATTTAAAAACTTTATAGAAAATGCTGGTATTAAGCACATCTTAAATGCCGTCGCAACTCCGCGAGCAAACGGACAGGTCGAACGGTTTAACCGAACAATTTTGGACGCTCTCAGTACTAAGTGTCACGATAAAAGCGATAACTCTTGGGATGAGTATGTGAACGAGATACAGTTAGGTTTAAATACGTCGGTTAATAAGACAACCGGTAAAAGTCCTTCGGAGTTGTTATTTGGATATAAAGTTAAATGTGTCACGGAAAATTTACTAAGTGATGTAATTAATACAACGATAGACCGAGTCAGCGGTAATGACCTAATAGACCTAAGAAATGAATCTATACGTAAAATTGAAGATGCACAAAAAGTGACAAAACATAATTACGACAAGCATAGAAAACCGGCAAGGATGTATAGCGAAGGAGATCTTGTTAGATTGGAAAGAACAACTTTTGACAAAGATAGAGTAGGAAAATCTAAAAAGCTTCTAGCCAAATTTCATGGTCCGTACAGAATAGTTAAAATACTACCTAACGATAGATTTTTAGTGGAGGATACTCCTCTCACAAGAAAGGGATCCAAAAAGTATGAGAATATAGTTCCAATTGATAAAATACATCCGTGGTTAAATTTTAAGGGATTTGAATGTGAAAACGATAGCGATGTTAATAATAGTACAGATGACAGTGATTGTAATAATGATAAGAGTAAATAAATAAAAACGAGATAAGAATTATGTAATAGATACAGAAATAATAATATTTAGTACTTTATGTGTAAACATTGCATTAGTTAAGTAGATTCATTATAAGAGTTTTAGAGTTAAATATAAACAGCGCAGATCGCTACAGACTATACTGGTATGGGTTGTGAGCGCCAGCACTATAAGCGCAGATGACGCAGATCATGACAGACCATACTGGTATAGGTTGCGAGCGCCAGGATAAACATGACGCAGATCGTGACAGACTATACTGGTATGGGCTGTGAGTGTCAGCACTCGTTGTGCAGATGACGCAGATCACGGCAGACTGTACTGGTATAGGTCGCGAGCGTACGATTAGGTATGACGCAGATCGTGACAGACTATGCTGTATGGGCTGTGAGCGTCAGCACTTGTTGTGCAGATGGCGCAGATCACAGCAGACTGTACTAGTATAGGTCGCGAGCGTCCGATTAAATACGACGCAGATCACGAGAGATTATCCTGGTAAGGGTTGTGAGCGTCAGCGCCCGTTGCGCAGATGACGTAGATCGCGACAGACCGTACTAGCATAAATCGTGAGCGTCGAATGATTTAGATAGTAATTAATTATTATAATATAGATTTTGGACGGCGGTCCTGAATGTGATGAGAACTACTACTAGAACTAGAACTTATAGCTTTTCTGGCTATAATTTGAAGTGAATAAATAACAGTAAATTAATGTGTTATTTGTATGTACTGTAATTGTAATTTAATTAATTATAATAATATTAATTATGAGCAATCGATGTTAATTATAGTAGAGATTGTATTGATTGTTGTGTAACTGTGCTGATAATATTTATCAATGTGTGAGGACCCACCCTTATTAGGATGGCCGAGCTGTAAGAATCGATATCGATGTACTATGTTAATTTCTTTATTTTTTAATGTATACTCTAGTAATATAATCGATTAATTATTTATTTATCGATTGTAATGTGTCAACGTCGGTGCGACATTGACACTTGACGTTACTTGTCGGCGGTCATCTCTGTCACCGCACTTGCTAACCACGAGTTGAACTGTACGGTTGAATCGTATTAATAAATCTGCTTATATTCAAATCATCCTGCATATTTTATTTGGAAACTGAGTTGATCCTTCATGAAAAACTAGTTTTTGGACCATAACTTTAATTTTTTATATTACACCTACCTTAGATTATTAAATATTTAGCTAGTCCTCGCCGAGGCGCTTCTAACGACACCACTTACGTGCGGCTAGCTCAAAAAAATGTAGTTATGAAAAACTAGTTTTTGGACCATAACTTTAATTTTTTATATTACACCTACCTTAGATTATTACATATTTAGCTAGCCCTCGCCGAGGCGCTTCTAACGACACCACTAACGTGCGGCTAGCTCAAAAAAATGTAGTTATTAAAAACTAGTTTTTGGACCATAACTTTAATTTTTATATTACACCTACCTTAGTTTATTACATATTTAGCTAGCCCTCGCCGAGGCGCTTCTAACGACACCACTCACGTGCGGATAGCTCGAAAAAATGTTGAAATGAAAAACTAGTTTTTGGACCATAACTTTAATTTTTATATTATACCTACCTTAGTTTATTACATATTTAGCTAGCCCTCGCCGAGGCGCTTCTAACGACACCACTCACGTGCGGATAGCTCGAAAAAATGTTGAAATGAAAAACTAGTTTTTGGACCATAACTTTAATTTTTATATTACACCTACCTTAGTTTATTACATATTTACGTAGCCCTCGCCGAGGCGCTTCTAACGACACCACTCACGTGCGGATAGCTCGAAAAAATGTTGAAATGAAAAACTAGTTTTTGGACCATAACTTTAATTTTTATATTACACCTACCTTAGTTTATTACATATTTACGTAGCCCTCGCCGAGGCGCTTCTAACGACACCACTCACGTGCGGATAGCTCGAAAAAATGTTGAAATGAAAAACTAGTTTTTGGACCATAACTTTAATTTTTATATTACACCTACCTTAGTTTATTACATATTTACGTAGCCCTCGCCGAGGCGCTTCTAACGACACCACTCACGTGCGGATAGCTCGAAAAAATGTTGAAATGAAAAACTAGTTTTTGGACCATAACTTTAATTTTTATATTACACCTACCTTAGTTTATTACATATTTACGTAGCCCTCGCCGAGGCGCTTCTAACGACACCACTCACGTGCGGCTAGCTCGCAAAGATGTTGAAATGAAAAACTAGTTTTTGGACCATAGCTTTATTTTTTATATTACACCTACCTTAGTTTATTACATATTTACGTAGCCCTCGCCGAGGCGCTTCTAACGACACCACTCACGTGCGGATAGCTCGAAAAAATGTTGAAATGAAAAACTAGTTTTTGGACCATAACTTTAATTTTTATATTACACCTACCTTAGTTTATTACATATTTACGTAGCCCTCGCCGAGGCGCTTCTAACGACACCACTCACGTGCGGATAGCTCGAAAAAATGTTGAAATGAAAAACTAGTTTTTGGACCATAACTTTAATTTTTATATTACACCTACCTTAGTTTATTACATATTTACGTAGCCCTCGCCGAGGCGCTTCTAACGACACCACTCACGTGCGGATAGCTCGAAAAAATGTTGAAATGAAAAACTAGTTTTTGGACCATAACTTTAATTTTTATATTACACCTACCTTAGTTTATTACATATTTACGTAGCCCTCGCCGAGGCGCTTCTAACGACACCACTCACGTGCGGATAGCTCGAAAAAATGTTGAAATGAAAAACTAGTTTTTGGACCATAACTTTAATTTTTATATTACACCTACCTTAGTTTATTACATATTTACGTAGCCCTCGCCGAGGCGCTTCTAACGACACCACTCACGTGCGGATAGCTCGAAAAAATGTTGAAATGAAAAACTAGTTTTTGGACCATAACTTTAATTTTTATATTACACCTACCTTAGTTTATTACATATTTACGTAGCCCTCGCCGAGGCGCTTCTAACGACACCACTCACGTGCGGATAGCTCGAAAAAATGTTGAAATGAAAAACTAGTTTTTGGACCATAACTTTAATTTTTATATTACACCTACCTTAGTTTATTACATATTTACGTAGCCCTCGCCGAGGCGCTTCTAACGACACCACTCACGTGCGGATAGCTCGAAAAAATGTTGAAATGAAAAACTAGTTTTTGGACCATAACTTTAATTTTTATATTACACCTACCTTAGTTTATTACATATTTACGTAGCCCTCGCCGAGGCGCTTCTAACGACACCACTCACGTGCGGATAGCTCGAAAAAATGTTGAAATGAAAAACTAGTTTTTGGACCATAACTTTAATTTTTATATTACACCTACCTTAGTTTATTACATATTTACGTAGCCCTCGCCGAGGCGCTTCTAACGACACCACTCACGTGCGGATAGCTCGAAAAAATGTTGAAATGAAAAACTAGTTTTTGGACCATAACTTTAATTTTTATATTACACCTACCTTAGTTTATTACATATTTACGTAGCCCTCGCCGAGGCGCTTCTAACGACACCACTCACGTGCGGATAGCTCGAAAAAATGTTGAAATGAAAAACTAGTTTTTGGACCATAACTTTAATTTTTATATTACACCTACCTTAGTTTATTACATATTTACGTAGCCCTCGCCGAGGCGCTTCTAACGACACCACTCACGTGCGGATAGCTCGAAAAAATGTTGAAATGAAAAACTAGTTTTTGGACCATAACTTTAATTTTTATATTACACCTACCTTAGTTTATTACATATTTACGTAGCCCTCGCCGAGGCGCTTCTAACGACACCACTCACTTGCGGATAGCTCGAAAAAATGTTGAAATGAAAAACTAGTTTTTGGACCATAACTTTAATTTTTATATTACACCTACCTTAGTTTATTACATATTTACGTAGCCATCGCCGAGGCGCTTCTAACGACACCACTCACGTGCGGATAGCTCGAAAAAATGTTGAAATGAAAAACTAGTTTTTGGACCATAACTTTAATTTTTATATTACACCTACCTTAGTTTATTACATATTTACGTAGCCCTCGCCGAGGCGCTTCTAACGACACCACTCACGTGCGGATAGCTCGAAAAAATGTTGAAATGAAAAACTAGTTTTTGGACCATAACTTTAATTTTTATATTACACCTACCTTAGTTTATTACATATTTACGTAGCCCTCGCCGAGGCGCTTCTAACGACACCACTCACGTGCGGATAGCTCGAAAAAATGTTGAAATGAAAAACTAGTTTTTGGACCATAACTTTAATTTTTATATTACACCTACCTTAGTTTATTACATATTTACGTAGCCCTCGCCGAGGCGCTTCTAACGACACCACTCACGTGCGGATAGCTCGAAAAAATGTTGAAATGAAAAACTAGTTTTTGGACCATAACTTTAATTTTTATATTACACCTACCTTAGTTTATTACATATTTACGTAGCCCTCGCCGAGGCGCTTCTAACGACACCACTCACGTGCGGATAGCTCGAAAAAATGTTGAAATGAAAAACTAGTTTTTGGACCATAACTTTAATTTTTATATTACACCTACCTTAGTTTATTACATATTTACGTAGCCCTCGCCGAGGCGCTTCTAACGACACCACTCACGTGCGGATAGCTCGAAAAAATGTTGAAATGAAAAACTAGTTTTTGGACCATAACTTTAATTTTTATATTACACCTACCTTAGTTTATTACATATTTACGTAGCCCTCGCCGAGGCGCTTCTAACGACACCACTCACGTGCGGATAGCTCGAAAAAATGTTGAAATGAAAAACTAGTTTTTGGACCATAACTTTAATTTTTATATTACACCTACCTTAGTTTATTACATATTTACGTAGCCCTCGCCGAGGCGCTTCTAACGACACCACTCACGTGCGGATAGCTCGAAAAAATGTTGAAATGAAAAACTAGTTTTTGGACCATAACTTTAATTTTTATATTACACCTACCTTAGTTTATTACATATTTACGTAGCCCTCGCCGAGGCGCTTCTAACGACACCACTCACGTGCGGATAGCTCGAAAAAATGTTGAAATGAAAAACTAGTTTTTGGACCATAACTTTAATTTTTATATTACACCTACCTTAGTTTATTACATATTTACGTAGCCCTCGCCGAGGCGCTTCTAACGACACCACTCACGTGCGGATAGCTCGAAAAAATGTTGAAATGAAAAACTAGTTTTTGGACCATAACTTTAATTTTTATATTACACCTACCTTAGTTTATTACATATTTACGTAGCCCTCGCCGAGGCGCTTCTAACGACACCACTCACGTGCGGATAGCTCGAAAAAATGTTGAAATGAAAAACTAGTTTTTGGACCATAACTTTAATTTTTATATTACACCTACCTTAGTTTATTACATATTTACGTAGCCCTCGCCGAGGCGCTTCTAACGACACCACTCACGTGCGGATAGCTCGAAAAAATGTTGAAATGAAAAACTAGTTTTTGGACCATAACTTTAATTTTTATATTACACCTACCTTAGTTTATTACATATTTACGTAGCCCTCGCCGAGGCGCTTCTAACGACACCACTCACGTGCGGATAGCTCGAAAAAATGTTGAAATGAAAAACTAGTTTTTGGACCATAACTTTAATTTTTATATTACACCTACCTTAGTTTATTACATATTTACGTAGCCCTCGCCGAGGCGCTTCTAACGACACCACTCACGTGCGGATAGCTCGAAAAAATGTTGAAATGAAAAACTAGTTTTTGGACCATAACTTTAATTTTTATATTACACCTACCTTAGTTTATTACATATTTACGTAGCCCTCGCCGAGGCGCTTCTAACGACACCACTCACGTGCGGATAGCTCGAAAAAATGTTGAAATGAAAAACTAGTTTTTGGACCATAACTTTAATTTTTATATTACACCTACCTTAGTTTATTACATATTTACGTAGCCCTCGCCGAGGCGCTTCTAACGACACCACTCACGTGCGGATAGCTCGAAAAAATGTTGAAATGAAAAACTAGTTTTTGGACCATAACTTTAATTTTTATATTACACCTACCTTAGTTTATTACATATTTACGTAGCCCTCGCCGAGGCGCTTCTAACGACACCACTCACGTGCGGATAGCTCGAAAAAATGTTGAAATGAAAAACTAGTTTTTGGACCATAACTTTAATTTTTATATTACACCTACCTTAGTTTATTACATATTTACGTAGCCCTCGCCAAGGCGCTTCTAACGACACCACTCACGTGCGGATAGCTCGAAAAAATGTTGAAATGAAAAACTAGTTTTTGGACCATAACTTTAGTTTTTATATTACACCTACCTTAGTTTATTACATATTTACGTAGCCCTCGCCGAGGCGCTTCTAACGACACCACTCACGTGCGGATAGCTCGAAAAAATGTTGAAATGAAAAACTAGTTTTTGGACCATAACTTTAATTTTTATATTACACCTACCTTAGTTTATTACATATTTACGTAGCCCTCGCCGAGGCGCTTCTAACGACACCACTCACGTGCGGATAGCTCGAAAAAATGTTGAAATGAAAAACTAGTTTTTGGACCATAACTTTAATTTTTATATTACACCTACCTTAGTTTATTACATATTTACGTAGCCCTCGCCGAGGCGCTTCTAACGACACCACTCACGTGCGGATAGCTCGAAAAAATGTTGAAATGAAAAACTAGTTTTTGGACCATAACTTTAATTTTTATATTACACCTACCTTAGTTTATTACATATTTACGTAGCCCTCGCCGAGGCGCTTCTAACGACACCACTCACGTGCGGATAGCTCGAAAAAATGTTGAAATGAAAAACTAGTTTTTGGACCATAACTTTAGTTTTTATATTACACCTACCTTAGTTTATTACATATTTACGTAGCCCTCGCCGAGGCGCTTCTAACGACACCACTCACGTGCGGATAGCTCGAAAAAATGTTGAAATGAAAAACTAGTTTTTGGACCATAACTTTAATTTTTATATTACACCTACCTTAGTTTATTACATATTTACGTAGCCCTCGCCGAGGCGCTTCTAACGACACCACTCACGTGCGGATAGCTCGAAAAAATGTTGAAATGAAAAACTAGTTTTTGGACCATAACTTTAATTTTTATATTACACCTACCTTAGTTTATTACATATTTACGTAGCCCTCGCCGAGGCGCTTCTAACGACACCACTCACGTGCGGATAGCTCGAAAAAATGTTGAAATGAAAAACTAGTTTTTGGACCATAACTTTAATTTTTATATTACACCTACCTTAGTTTATTACATATTTACGTAGCCCTCGCCGAGGCGCTTCTAACGACACCACTCACGTGCGGATAGCTCGAAAAAATGTTGAAATGAAAAACTAGTTTTTGGACCATAACTTTAATTTTTATATTACACTTACCTTAGTTTATTACATATTTACGTAGCCCTCGCCGAGGCGCTTCTAACGACACCACTCACGTGCGGATAGCTCGAAAAAATGTTGAAATGAAAAACTAGTTTTTGGACCATAACTTTAATTTTTATATTACACCTACCTTAGTTTATTACATATTTACGTAGCCCTCGCCGAGGCGCTTCTAACGACACCACTCACGTGCGGATAGCTCGAAAAAATGTTGAAATGAAAAACTAGTTTTTGGACCATAACTTTAATTTTTATATTACACCTACCTTAGTTTATTACATATTTACGTAGCCCTCGCCGAGGCGCTTCTAACGACACCACTCACGTGCGGATAGCTCGAAAAAATGTTGAAATGAAAAACTAGTTTTTGGACCATAACTTTAATTTTTATATTACACCTACCTTAGTTTATTACATATTTACGTAGCCCTCGCCGAGGCGCTTCTAACGACACCACTCACGTGCGGATAGCTCGAAAAAATGTTGAAATGAAAAACTAGTTTTTGGACCATAACTTTAATTTTTATATTACACCTACCTTAGTTTATTACATATTTACGTAGCCCTCGCCGAGGCGCTTCTAACGACACCACTCACGTGCGGATAGCTCGAAAAAATGTTGAAATGAAAAACTAGTTTTTGGACCATAACTTTAATTTTTATATTACACCTACCTTAGTTTATTACATATTTACGTAGCCCTCGCCGAGGCGCTTCTAACGACACCACTCACTTGCGGATAGCTCGAAAAAATGTTGAAATGAAAAACTAGTTTTTGGACCATAACTTTAATTTTTATATTACACCTACCTTAGTTTATTACATATTTACGTAGCCATCGCCGAGGCGCTTCTAACGACACCACTCACGTGCGGATAGCTCGAAAAAATGTTGAAATGAAAAACTAGTTTTTGGACCATAACTTTAATTTTTATATTACACCTACCTTAGTTTATTACATATTTACGTAGCCCTCGCCGAGGCGCTTCTAACGACACCACTCACGTGCGGATAGCTCGAAAAAATGTTGAAATGAAAAACTAGTTTTTGGACCATAACTTTAATTTTTATATTACACCTACCTTAGTTTATTACATATTTACGTAGCCCTCGCCGAGGCGCTTCTAACGACACCACTCACGTGCGGATAGCTCGAAAAAATGTTGAAATGAAAAACTAGTTTTTGGACCATAACTTTAATTTTTATATTACACCTACCTTAGTTTATTACATATTTACGTAGCCCTCGCCGAGGCGCTTCTAACGACACCACTCACGTGCGGATAGCTCGAAAAAATGTTGAAATGAAAAACTAGTTTTTGGACCATAACTTTAATTTTTATATTACACCTACCTTAGTTTATTACATATTTACGTAGCCCTCGCCGAGGCGCTTCTAACGACACCACTCACGTGCGGATAGCTCGAAAAAATGTTGAAATGAAAAACTAGTTTTTGGACCATAACTTTAATTTTTATATTACACCTACCTTAGTTTATTACATATTTACGTAGCCCTCGCCGAGGCGCTTCTAACGACACCACTCACGTGCGGATAGCTCGAAAAAATGTTGAAATGAAAAACTAGTTTTTGGACCATAACTTTAATTTTTATATTACACCTACCTTAGTTTATTACATATTTACGTAGCCCTCGCCGAGGCGCTTCTAACGACACTACTCACGTGCGGATAGCTCGAAAAAATGTTGAAATGAAAAACTAGTTTTTGGACCATAACTTTAATTTTTATATTACACCTACCTTAGTTTATTACATATTTACGTAGCCCTCGCCGAGGCGCTTCTAACGACACCACTCACGTGCGGATAGCTCGAAAAAATGTTGAAATGAAAAACTAGTTTTTGGACCATAACTTTAATTTTTATATTACACCTACCTTAGTTTATTACATATTTACGTAGCCCTCGCCGAGGCGCTTCTAACGACACCACTCACGTGCGGATAGCTCGAAAAAATGTTGAAATGAAAAACTAGTTTTTGGACCATAACTTTAATTTTTATATTACACCTACCTTAGTTTATTACATATTTACGTAGCCCTCGCCGAGGCGCTTCTAACGACACCACTCACGTGCGGATAGCTCGAAAAAATGTTGAAATGAAAAACTAGTTTTTGGACCATAACTTTAGTTTTTATATTACACCTACCTTAGTTTATTACATATTTACGTAGCCCTCGCCGAGGCGCTTCTAACGACACCACTCACGTGCGGATAGCTCGAAAAAATGTTGAAATGAAAAACTAGTTTTTGGACCATAACTTTAATTTTTATATTACACCTACCTTAGTTTATTACATATTTACGTAGCCCTCGCCGAGGCGCTTCTAACGACACCACTCACGTGCGGATAGCTCGAAAAAATGTTGAAATGAAAAACTAGTTTTTGGACCATAACTTTAATTTTTATATTACACCTACCTTAGTTTATTACATATTTACGTAGCCCTCGCCGAGGCGCTTCTAACGACACCACTCACGTGCGGATAGCTCGAAAAAATGTTGAAATGAAAAACTAGTTTTTGGACCATAACTTTAATTTTTATATTACACCTACCTTAGTTTATTACATATTTACGTAGCCCTCGCCGAGGCGCTTCTAACGACACCACTCACGTGCGGATAGCTCGAAAAAATGTTGAAATGAAAAACTAGTTTTTGGACCATAACTTTAATTTTTATATTACACCTACCTTAGTTTATTACATATTTACGTAGCCCTCGCCGAGGCGCTTCTAACGACACCACTCACGTGCGGATAGCTCGAAAAAATGTTGAAATGAAAAACTAGTTTTTGGACCATAACTTTAATTTTTATATTACACCTACCTTAGTTTATTACATATTTACGTAGCCCTCGCCGAGGCGCTTCTAACGACACCACTCACGTGCGGATAGCTCGAAAAAATTTTGAAATGAAAAACTAGTTTTTGGACCATAACTTTAATTTTTATATTACACCTACCTTAGTTTATTACATATTTACGTAGCCCTCGCCGAGGCGCTTCTAACGACACCACTCACGTGCGGATAGCTCGAAAAAATGTTGAAATGAAAAACTAGTTTTTGGACCATAACTTTAATTTTTATATTACACCTACCTTAGTTTATTACATATTTACGTAGCCCTCGCCGAGGCGCTTCTAACGACACCACTAACGTGCGGCTAGCTCAAAAAAATGTAGTTATTAAAAACTAGTTTTTGGACCATAACTTTAATTTTTATATTACACCTACCTTAGTTTATTACATATTTAGCTAGCCCTCGCCGAGGCGCTTCTAACGACACCACTCACGTGCGGATAGCTCGAAAAAATGTTGAAATGAAAAACTAGTTTTTGGACCATAACTTTAATTTTTATATTACACCTACCTTAGTTTATTACATATTTAGCTAGCCTTCGCCGAGGCGCTTCTAACGACACCACTCACGTGCGGATAGCTCGAAAAAATGTTGAAATGAAAAACTAGTTTTTGGACCATAACTTTAATTTTTATATTACACCTACCTTAGTTTATTACATATTTAGCTAGCCCTCGCCGAGGCGCTTCTAACGACACCACTCACGTGCGGATAGCTCGAAAAAATGTTGAAATGAAAAACTAGTTTTTGGACCATAACTTTAATTTTTATATTACACCTACCTTAGTTTATTACATATTTAGCTAGCCCTCGCCGAGGCGCTTCTAACGACACCACTCACGTGCGGATAGCTCGAAAAAATGTTGAAATGAAAAACTAGTTTTTGGACCATAACTTTAATTTTTATATTACACCTACCTTAGTTTATTACATATTTAGCTAGTCCTCGCCGAGGCGCTTCTAACGACACCACTCACGTGCGGATAGCTCGAAAAAATGTTGAAATGAAAAACTAGTTTTTGGACCATAACTTTAATTTTTATATTACACCTACCTTAGTTTATTACATATTTAGCTAGCCCTCGCCGAGGCGCTTCTAACGACACCACTCACGTGCGGATAGCTCGAAAAAATGTTGAAATGAAAAACTAGTTTTTGGACCATAACTTTAATTTTTTATATTACACCTACCTTAGATTATTACATATTTAGCTAGCCCTCGCCGAGGCGCTTCTAACGACACCATTCACGTGCGGCTAGCTCAAAAAAATGTAGTTATGAAAAACTAGTTTTTGGACCATAACTTTAATTTTTTATATTACACCTACCTTAGATTATTAAATATTTAGCTAGTCCTCGCCGAGGCGCTTCTAACGACACCACTTACGTGCGGCTAGCTCAAAAAAATGTAGTTATAAAAAACTAGTTTTTGGACCATAACTTTAATTTTTTATATAACACCTACCTTAGATTATTACATATTTAGCTAGCCCTCGCCGAGGCGCTTCTAACGACACCACTCACGTGCGGATAGCTCGAAAAAATGTTGAAATGAAAAACTAGTTTTTGGACCATAACTTTAATTTTTATATTACACCTACCTTAGTTTATTACATATTTACGTAGCCCTCGCCGAGGCGCTTCTAACGACACCACTCACGTGCGGATAGCTCGAAAAAATGTTGAAATGAAAAACTAGTTTTTGGACCATAACTTTAATTTTTATATTACACCTACCTTAGTTTATTACATATTTACGTAGCCCTCGCCGAGGCGCTTCTAACGACACCACTCACGTGCGGATAGCTCGAAAAAATGTTGAAATGAAAAACTAGTTTTTGGACCATAACTTTAATTTTTATATTACACCTACCTTAGTTTATTACATATTTAGCTAGCCCTCGCCGAGGCGCTTCTAACGACACCACTCACGTGCGGATAGCTCGAAAAAATTTTGAAATGAAAAACTAGTTTTTGGACCATAACTTTAATTTTTATATTACACCTACCTTAGTTTATTACATATTTAGCTAGCCCTCGCCGAGGCGCTTCTAACGACACCACTCACGTGCGGATAGCTCGAAAAAATGTTGAAATGAAAAACTAGTTTTTGGACCATAACTTTAATTTTTAAATTACACCTACCTTAGATTATTACATATTTAGCTAGCCCTCGCCGAGGCGCTTCTAACGACACCACTCACGTGCGGCTAGCTCAAAAAAATGTAGTTATGAAAAACTAGTTTTTGGACCATAACTTTAATTTTTTATATTACACCTACCTTAGATTATTACATATTTAGCTAGCCCTCGCCGAGGCGCTTCTAACGACACCACTAACGTGCGGCTAGCTCAAAAAAATGTAGTTATTAAAAACTAGTTTTTGGACCATAACTTTAATTTTTATATTACACCTACCTTAGTTTATTACATATTTAGCTAGCCCTCGCCGAGGCGCTTCTAACGACACCACTCACGTGCGGATAGCTCGAAAAAATGTTGAAATGAAAAACTAGTTTTTGGACCATAACTTTAATTTTTATATTACACCTACCTTAGTTTATTACATATTTAGCTAGCCCTCGCCGAGGCGCTTCTAACGACACCACTCACGTGCGGATAGCTCGAAAAAATTTTGAAATGAAAAACTAGTTTTTGGACCATAACTTTAATTTTTATATTACACCTACCTTAGTTTATTACATATTTAGCTAGCCCTCGCCGAGGCGCTTCTAACGACACCACTCACGTGCGGATAGCTCGAAAAAATGTTGAAATGAAAAACTAGTTTTTGTACCATAACTTTAATTTTTATATTACACCTACCTTAGTTTATTACATATTTACGTAGCCCTCGCCGAGGCGCTTCTAACGACACCACTCACGTGCGGATAGCTCGAAAAAATGTTGAAATGAAAAACTAGTTTTTGGACCATAACTTTAATTTTTATATTACACCTACCTTAGTTTATTACATATTTAGCTAGCCCTCGCCGAGGCGCTTCTAACGACACCACTCACGTGCGGATAGCTCGAAAAAATGTTGAAATGAAAAACTAGTTTTTGGACCATAACTTTAATTTTTATATTACACCTACCTTAGTTTATTACATATTTAGCTAGCCCTCGCCGAGGCGCTTCTAACGACACCACTCACGTGCGGATAGCTCGAAAAAATGTTGAAATGAAAAACTAGTTTTTGGACCATAACTTTAATTTTTAAATTACACCTACCTTAGTTTATTACATATTTAGCTAGCCCTCGCCGAGGCGCTTCTAACGACACCACTCACGTGCGGATAGCTCGAAAAAATGTTGAAATGAAAAACTAGTTTTTGGACCATAACTTTAATTTTTATATTACACCTACCTTAGTTTATTACATATTTACGTAGCCCTCGCCGAGGCGCTTCTAACGACACCACTCACGTGCGGATAGCTCGAAAAAATGTTGAAATGAAAAACTAGTTTTTGGACCATAACTTTAATTTTTATATTACACCTACCTTAGTTTATTACATATTTAGCTAGTCCTCGCCGAGGCGCTTCTAACGACACCACTCACGTGCGGATAGCTCGAAAAAATGTTGAAATGAAAAACTAGTTTTTGGACCATAACTTTAATTTTTATATTACACCTACCTTAGTTTATTACATATTTACGTAGCCCTCGCCGAGGCGCTTCTAACGACACCACTCACGTGCGGATAGCTCGAAAAAATGTTGAAATGAAAAACTAGTTTTTGGACCATAACTTTAATTTTTATATTACACCTACCTTAGTTTATTACATATTTAGCTAGCCTTCGCCGAGGCGCTTCTAACGACACCACTCACGTGCGGATAGCTCGAAAAAATGTTGAAATGAAAAACTAGTTTTTGGACCATAACTTTAATTTTTATATTACACCTACCTTAGTTTATTACATATTTAGCTAGCCCTCGCCGAGGCGCTTCTAACGACACCACTCACGTGCGGATAGCTCGAAAAAATGTTGAAATGAAAAACTAGTTTTTGGACCATAACTTTAATTTTTATATTACACCTACCTTAGTTTATTACATATTTAGCTAGCCCTCGCCGAGGCGCTTCTAACGACACCACTCACGTGCGGATAGCTCGAAAAAATGTTGAAATGAAAAACTAGTTTTTGGACCATAACTTTAATTTTTATATTACACCTACCTTAGTTTATTACATATTTACGTAGCCCTCGCCGAGGCGCTTCTAACGACACCACTCACGTGCGGATAGCTCGAAAAAATGTTGAAATGAAAAACTAGTTTTTGGACCATAACTTTAATTTTTATATTACACCTACCTTAGTTTATTACATATTTACGTAGCCCTCGCCGAGGCGCTTCTAACGACACCACTCACGTGCGGATAGCTCGAAAAAATGTTGAAATGAAAAACTAGTTTTTGGACCATAACTTTAATTTTTATATTACACCTACCTTAGTTTATTACATATTTACGTAGCCCTCGCCGAGGCGCTTCTAACGACACCACTCACGTGCGGATAGCTCGAAAAAATGTTGAAATGAAAAACTAGTTTTTGGACCATAACTTTAATTTTTATATTACACCTACCTTAGTTTATTACATATTTACGTAGCCCTCGCCGAGGCGCTTCTAACGACACCACTCACGTGCGGATAGCTCGAAAAAATGTTGAAATGAAAAACTAGTTTTTGGACCATAACTTTAATTTTTATATTACACCTACCTTAGTTTATTACATATTTACGTAGCCCTCGCCGAGGCGCTTCTAACGACACCACTCACGTGCGGATAGCTCGAAAAAATGTTGAAATGAAAAACTAGTTTATGGACCATAACTTTAGTTTTTATATTACACCTACCTTAGTTTATTACATATTTACGTAGCCCTCGCCGAGGCGCTTCTAACGACACCACTCACGTGCGGATAGCTCGAAAAAATGTTGAAATGAAAAACTAGTTTTTGGACCATAACTTTAATTTTTATATTACACCTACCTTAGTTTATTACATATTTACGTAGCCCTCGCCGAGGCGCTTCTAACGACACCACTCACGTGCGGATAGCTCGAAAAAATGTTGAAATGAAAAACTAGTTTTTGGACCATAACTTTAGTTTTTATATTACACCTACCTTAGTTTATTACATATTTACGTAGCCCTCGCCGAGGCGCTTCTAACGACACCACTCACGTGCGGATAGCTCGAAAAAATGTTGAAATGAAAAACTAGTTTTTGGACCATAACTTTAATTTTTATATTACACCTACCTTAGTTTATTACATATTTACGTAGCCCTCGCCGAGGCGCTTCTAACGACACCACTCACGTGCGGATAGCTCGAAAAAATGTTGAAATGAAAAACTAGTTTTTGGACCATAACTTTAATTTTTATATTACACCTACCTTAGTTTATTACATATTTACGTAGCCCTCGCCGAGGCGCTTCTAACGACACCACTCACGTGCGGATAGCTCGAAAAAATGTTGAAATGAAAAACTAGTTTTTGGACCATAACTTTAATTTTTATATTACACCTACCTTAGTTTATTACATATTTACGTAGCCCTCGCCGAGGCGCTTCTAACGACACCACTCACGTGCGGATAGCTCGAAAAAATGTTGAAATGAAAAACTAGTTTTTGGACCATAACTTTAATTTTTATATTACACCTACCTTAGTTTATTACATATTTACGTAGCCCTCGCCGAGGCGCTTCTAACGACACCACTCACGTGCGGATAGCTCGAAAAAATGTTGAAATGAAAAACTAGTTTTTGGACCATAACTTTAATTTTTATATTACACCTACCTTAGTTTATTACATATTTACGTAGCCCTCGCCGAGGCGCTTCTAACGACACCACTCACGTGCGGATAGCTCGAAAAAATGTTGAAATGAAAAACTAGTTTTTGGACCATAACTTTAATTTTTATATTACACCTACCTTAGTTTATTACATATTTACGTAGCCCTCGCCGAGGCGCTTCTAACGACACCACTCACGTGCGGATAGCTCGAAAAAATGTTGAAATGAAAAACTAGTTTTTGGACCATAACTTTAATTTTTATATTAACACCTACCTTAGTTTATTACATATTTACGTAGCCCTCGCCGAGGCGCTTCTAACGACACCACTCACGTGCGGATAGCTCGAAAAAATGTTGAAATGAAAAACTAGTTTTTGGACCATAACTTTAATTTTTATATTACACCTACCTTAGTTTATTACATATTTACGTAGCCCTCGCCGAGGCGCTTCTAACGACACCACTCACGTGCGGATAGCTCGAAAAAATGTTGAAATGAAAAACTAGTTTTTGGACCATAACTTTAATTTTTATATTACACCTACCTTAGTTTATTACATATTTACGTAGCCCTCGCCGAGGCGCTTCTAACGACACCACTCACGTGCGGATAGCTCGAAAAAATGTTGAAATGAAAAAACTAGTTTTTGGACCATAACTTTAATTTTTATATTACACCTACCTTAGTTTATTACATATTTACGTAGCCCTCGCCGAGGCGCTTCTAACGACACCACTCACGTGCGGATAGCTCGAAAAAATGTTGAAATGAAAAACTAGTTTTTGGACCATAACTTTAATTTTTATATTACACCTACCTTAGTTTATTACATATTTACGTAGCCCTCGCCGAGGCGCTTCTAACGACACCACTCACGTGCGGATAGCTCGAAAAAATGTTGAAATGAAAAACTAGTTTTTGGACCATAACTTTAATTTTTATATTACACCTACCTTAGTTTATTACATATTTACGTAGCCCTCGCCGAGGCGCTTCTAACGACACCACTCACGTGCGGATAGCTCGAAAAAATGTTGAAATGAAAAACTAGTTTTTGGACCATAACTTTAATTTTTATATTACACCTACCTTAGTTTATTTACATATTTACGTAGCCCTCGCCGAGGCGCTTCTAACGACACCACTCACGTGCGGATAGCTCGAAAAAATGTTGAAATGAAAAACTAGTTTTTGGACCATAACTTTAATTTTTATATTACACCTACCTTAGTTTATTACATATTTACGTAGCCCTCGCCGAGGCGCTTCTAACGACACCACTCACGTGCGGATAGCTCGAAAAAATGTTGAAATGAAAAACTAGTTTTTTGGACCATAACTTTAATTTTTATATTACACCTACCTTAGTTTATTACATATTTACGTAGCCCTCGCCGAGGCGCTTCTAACGACACCACTCACGTGCGGATAGCTCGAAAAAATGTTGAAATGAAAAACTAGTTTTTGGACCATAACTTTAATTTTTATATTACACCTACCTTAGTTTATTACATATTTACGTAGCCCTCGCCGAGGCGCTTCTAACGACACCACTCACGTGCGGATAGCTCGAAAAAATGTTGAAATGAAAAACTAGTTTTTGGACCATAACTTTAATTTTTATATTACACCTACCTTAGTTTATTACATATTTACGTAGCCCTCGCCGAGGCGCTTCTAACGACACCACTCACGTGCGGATAGCTCGAAAAAATGTTTGAAATGAAAAAACTAGTTTTTGGACCATAACTTTAATTTTTATATTACACCTACCTTAGTTTATTACATATTTACGTAGCCCTCGCCGAGGCGCTTCTAACGACACCACTCACGTGCGGATAGCTCGAAAAAATGTTGAAATGAAAAAACTAGTTTTTTGGACCATAACTTTAATTTTTATATTACACCTACCTTAGTTTATTACATATTTACGTAGCCCTCGCCGAGGCGCTTCTAACGACACCACTCACGTGCGGATAGCTCGAAAAAATGTTGAAATGAAAAACTAGTTTTTGGACCACAACTTTAATTTTTATATTACACCTACCTTAGTTTATTACATATTTACGTAGCCCTCGCCGAGGGCGCTTCTAACGACACCACTCACGTGCGGATAGCTCGAAAAAATGTTGAAATGAAAAACTAGTTTTTGGACCATAACTTTAATTTTTATATTACACCTACCTTAGTTTATTACATATTTACGTAGCCCTCGCCGAGGCGCTTCTAACGACACCACTCACGTGCGGATAGCTCGAAAAAATGTTGAAATGAAAAACTAGTTTTTGGACCATAACTTTAATTTTTATATTACACCTACCTTAGTTTATTACATATTTACGTAGCCCTCGCCGAGGCGCTTCTAACGACACCACTCACGTGCGGATAGCTCGAAAAAATGTTGAAATGAAAAACTAGTTTTTGGACCATAACTTTAATTTTTATATTACACCTACCTTAGTTTATTACATATTTACGTAGCCCTCGCCGAGGCGCTTCTAACGACACCACTCACGTGCGGATAGCTCGAAAAAATGTTGAAATTAAAAAACTAGTTTTTGGACCATAACTTTAATTTTTATATTACACCTACCTTAGTTTATTACATATTTACGTAGCCCTCGCCGAGGCGCTTCTAACGACACCACTCACGTGCGGATAGCTCGAAAAAATGTTGAAATGAAAAACTAGTTTTTGGACCACAACTTTAATTTTTATATTACACCTACCTTAGTTTATTACATATTTACGTAGCCCTCGCCGAGGCGCTTCTAACGACACCACTCACGTGCGGATAGCTCGAAAAAATGTTGAAATGAAAAACTAGTTTTTGGACCATAACTTTAATTTTTATATTACACCTACCTTAGTTTATTACATATTTACGTAGCCCTCGCCGAGGCGCTTCTAACGACACCACTCACGTGCGGATAGCTCGAAAAAATGTTGAAATGAAAAAACTAGTTTTTGGACCATAACTTTAATTTTTATATTACACCTACCTTAGTTTATTACATATTTACGTAGCCCTCGCCGAGGCGCTTCTAACGACACCACTCACGTGCGGATAGCTCGAAAAAATGTTGAAATGAAAAACTAGTTTTTGGACCATAACTTTAATTTTTATATTACACCTACCTTAGTTTATTACATATTTACGTAGCCCTCGCCGAGGCGCTTCTAACGACACCACTCACGTGCGGATAGCTCGAAAAAATGTTGAAATTAAAAACTAGTTTTTGGACCATAACTTTAATTTTTATATTACACCTACCTTAGTTTATTACATATTTACGTAGCCCTCGCCGAGGGCGCTTCTAACGACACCACTCACGTGCGGATAGCTCGAAAAAATGTTGAAATGAAAAACTAGTTTTTGGACCATAACTTTAATTTTTATATTACACCTACCTTAGTTTATTACATATTTACGTAGCCCTCGCCGAGGCGCTTCTAACGACACCACTCACGTGCGGATAGCTCGAAAAAATGTTGAAATGAAAAAACTAGTTTTTGGACCATAACTTTAATTTTTATATTACACCTACCTTAGTTTATTACATATTTACGTAGCCCTCGCCGAGGCGCTTCTAACGACACCACTCACGTGCGGATAGCTCGAAAAAATGTTGAAATGAAAAACTAGTTTTTGGACCATAACTTTAATTTTTATATTACACCTACCTTAGTTTATTACATATTTACGTAGCCCTCGCCGAGGCGCTTCTAACGACACCACTCACGTGCGGATAGCTCGAAAAAATGTTGAAATGAAAAACTAGTTTTTGGACCATAACTTTAATTTTTATATTACACCTACCTTAGTTTATTACATATTTACGTAGCCCTCGCCGAGGCGCTTCTAACGACACCACTCACGTGCGGATAGCTCGAAAAAATGTTGAAATGAAAAACTAGTTTTTGGACCATAACTTTAATTTTTATATTACACCTACCTTAGTTTATACATATTTACGTAGCCCTCGCCGAGGCGCTTCTAACGACACCACTCACGTGCGGATAGCTCGAAAAAATGTTGAAATGAAAAACTAGTTTTTGGACCATAACTTTAATTTTTATATTACACCTACCTTAGTTTATTACATATTTACGTAGCCCTCGCCGAGGCGCTTCTAACGACACCACTCACGTGCGGATAGCTCGAAAAAATGTTGAAATGAAAAACTAGTTTTTTGGACCATAACTTTAATTTTTATATTACACCTACCTTAGTTTATTACATATTTACGTAGCCCTCGCCGAGGCGCTTCTAACGACACCACTCACGTGCGGATAGCTCGAAAAAATGTTGAAATGAAAAACTAGTTTTTGGACCATAACTTTAATTTTTATATTACACCTACCTTAGTTTATTACATATTTACGTAGCCCTCGCCGAGGCGCTTCTAACGACACCACTCACGTGCGGATAGCTCGAAAAAATGTTGAAATGAAAAACTAGTTTTTGGACCATAACTTTAATTTTTATATTACACCTACCTTAGTTTATTACATATTTACGTAGCCCTCGCCGAGGCGCTTCTAACGACACCACTCACGTGCGGATAGCTCGAAAAAATGTTTGAAATGAAAAACTAGTTTTTGGACCATAACTTTAATTTTTATATTACACCTACCTTAGTTTATTACATATTTACGTAGCCCTCGCCGAGGCGCTTCTAACGACACCACTCACGTGCGGATAGCTCGAAAAAATGTTGAAATGAAAAACTAGTTTTTGGACCATAACTTTAATTTTTATATTACACCTACCTTAGTTTATTACATATTTACGTAGCCCTCGCCGAGGCGCTTCTAACGACACCACTCACGTGCGGATAGCTCGAAAAAATGTTGAAATGAAAAACTAGTTTTTGGACCATAACTTTAATTTTTATATTACACCTACCTTAGTTTTATTACATATTTACGTAGCCCTCGCCGAGGCGCTTCTAACGACACCACTCACGTGCGGATAGCTCGAAAAAATGTTGAAATGAAAAACTAGTTTTTGGACCATAACTTTAATTTTTATATTACACCTACCTTAGTTTATTACATATTTACGTAGCCCTCGCCGAGGCGCTTCTAACGACACCACTCACGTGCGGATAGCTCGAAAAAATGTTGAAATGAAAAACTAGTTTTTGGACCATAACTTTAATTTTTATATTACACCTACCTTAGTTTATTACATATTTACGTAGCCCTCGCCGAGGCGCTTCTAACGACACCACTCACGTGCGGATAGCTCGAAAAAATGTTGAAATGAAAAACTAGTTTTTGGACCATAACTTTAATTTTTATATTACACCTACCTTAGTTTATTACATATTTACGTAGCCCTCGCCGAGGCGCTTCTAACGACACCACTCACGTGCGGATAGCTCGAAAAAATGTTGAAATGAAAAACTAGTTTTTGGACCATAACTTTAATTTTTATATTACTCCTACCTTAGTTTATTACATATTTACGTAGCCCTCGCCGAGGCGCTTCTAACGACACCACTCACGTGCGGATAGCTCGAAAAAATGTTTGAAATGAAAAACTAGTTTTTGGACCATAACTTTAATTTTTATATTACACCTACCTTAGTTTATTACATATTTACGTAGCCCTCGCCGAGGCGCTTCTAACGACACCACTCACGTGCGGATAGCTCGAAAAAATGTTGAAATGAAAAAACTAGTTTTTGGACCATAACTTTAATTTTTATATTACACCTACCTTAGTTTATTACATATTTACGTAGCCCTCGCCGAGGCGCTTTTAACGACACCACTCACGTGCGGATAGCTCGAAAAAAATGTTGAAATGAAAAACTAGTTTTTGGACCAATAACTTTAATTTTTATATTACACCTACCTTAGTTTATTACATATTTACGTAGCCCTCGCCGAGGCGCTTCTAAC
>CAJQGB010000102.1:75000-77500 GCA_905475315.1 Autographa pulchrina | reverse complement strand
ACCTAACCTAACCTAACCTAACCTAACCTAACCTAACCTAACCTAACCTAACCTAACCTAACCTAACCTAACCTAACCTAACCTAACCTAACCTAACCTAACCTAACCTAACCTAACCTAACCTAACCTAACCTAACCTAACCTAACCTAACCTAACCTAACCTAACCTAACCTAACCTAACCTAACCTAACCTAACCTAACCTAACCTAACCTAACCTAACCTAACCTAACCTAACCTAACCTAACCTAACCTAACCTAACCTAACCTAACCTAACCTAACCTAACCTAACCTAACCTAACCTAACCTAACCTAACCTAACCTAACCTAACCTAACCTAACCTAACCTAACCTAACCTAACCTAACCTAACCTAACCTAACCTAACCTAACCTAACCTAACCTAACCTAACCTAACCTAACCTAACCTAACCTAACCTAACCTAACCTAACCTAACCTAACCTAACCTAACCTAACCTAACCTAACCTAACCTAACCTAACCTAACCTAACCTAACCTAACCTAACCTAACCTAACCTAACCTAACCTAACCTAACCTAACCTAACCTAACCTAACCTAACCTAACCTAACCTAACCTAACCTAACCTAACCTAACCTAACCTAACCTAACCTAACCTAACCTAACCTAACCTAACCTAACCTAACCTAACCTAACCTAACCTAACCTAACCTAACCTAACCTAACCTAACCTAACCTAACCTAACCTAACCTAACCTAACCTAACCTAACCTAACCTAACCTAACCTAACCTAACCTAACCTAACCTAACCTAACCTAACCTAACCTAACCTAACCTAACCTAACCTAACCTAACCTAACCTAACCTAACCTAACCTAACCTAACCTAACCTAACCTAACCTAACCTAACCTAACCTAACCTAACCTAACCTAACCTAACCTAACCTAACCTAACCTAACCTAACCTAACCTAACCTAACCTAACCTAACCTAACCTAACCTAACCTAACCTAACCTAACCTAACCTAACCTAACCTAACCTAACCTAACCTAACCTAACCTAACCTAACCTAACCTAACCTAACCTAACCTAACCTAACCTAACCTAACCTAACCTAACCTAACCTAACCTAACCTAACCTAACCTAACCTAACCTAACCTAACCTAACCTAACCTAACCTAACCTAACCTAACCTAACCTAACCTAACCTAACCTAACCTAACCTAACCTAACCTAACCTAACCTAACCTAACCTAATCTAACCTAACCTAACCTAACCTAACCTAACCTAACCTAACCTAACCTAACCTAACCTAACCTAACCTAACCTAACCTAACCTAACCTAACCTAACCTAACCTAACCTAACCTAACCTAACCTAACCTAACCTAACCTAACCTAACCTAACCTAACCTAACCTAACCTAACCTAACCTAACCTAACCTAACCTAACCTAACCTAACCTAACCTAACCTAACCTAACCTAACCTAACCTAACCTAACCTAACCTAACCTAACCTAACCTAACCTAACCTAACCTAACCTAACCTAACCTAACCTAACCTAACCTAACCTAACCTAACCTAACCTAACCTAACCTAACCTAACCTAACCTAACCTAACCTAACCTAACCTAACCTAACCTAACCTAACCTAACCTAACCTAACCTAACCTAACCTAACCTAACCTAACCTAACCTAACCTAACCTAACCTAACCTAACCTAACCTAACCTAACCTAATCTAACCTAACCTAACCTAACCTAACCTAACCTAACCTAACCTAACCTAACCTAACCTAACCTAACCTAACCTAACCTAACCTAACCTAACCTAACCTAACCTAACCTAACCTAACCTAACCTAACCTAACCTAACCTAACCTAACCTAACCTAACCTAACCTAACCTAACCTAACCTAACCTAACCTAACCTAACCTAACCTAACCTAACCTAACCTAACCTAACCTAACCTAACCTAACCTAACCTAACCTAACCTAACCTAACCTAACCTAACCTAACCTAACCTAACCTAACCTAACCTAACCTAACCTAACCTAACCTAACCTAACCTAACCTAACCTAACCTAACCTAACCTAACCTAACCTAACCTAACCTCACCTAACCTAACCTAACCTAACCTAACCTAACCTAACCTAACCTAACCTAACCTAACCTAACCTAACCTAACCTAACCTAACCTAACCTAACCTAACCTAACCTAACCTAACCTAACCTAACCTAACCTAACCTAACCTAACCTAACCTAACCTAACCTAACCTAACCTAACCTAACCTAACCTAACCTAACCTAACCTAACCTAACCTAACCTAACCTAACCTAACCTAACCTAACCTAACCTAACCTAACCTAACCTAACCTAACCTAACCTAACCTAACCTAACCTAACCTAACCTAACCTAACCTAACCTAACCTAACCTAACCTAACCTAACCTAACCTAACCTAACCTAACCTAACCTAACCTAACCTAACCTAACCTAACCTAACCTA
>CAJQGB010000102.1:65000-67500 GCA_905475315.1 Autographa pulchrina | reverse complement strand
AACCTAACCTAACCTAACCTATCCTAACCTAACCTAACCTAACCTAACCTAACCTAACCTAACCTAACCTAACCTAACCTAACCTAACCTAACCTAACCTAACCTAACCTAACCTAACCTAACCTAACCTAACCTAACCTAACCTAACCTAACCTAACCTAACCTAACCTAACCTAACCTAACCTAACCTAACCTAACCTAACCTAACCTAACCTAACCTAACCTAACCTAACCTAACCTAACCTAACCTAACCTAACCTAACCTAACCTAACCTAACCTAACCTAACCTAACCTAACCTAACCTAACCTAACCTAACCTAACCTAACCTAACCTAACCTAACCTAACCTAACCTAACCTAACCTAACCTAACCTAACCTAACCTAACCTAACCTAACCTAACCTAACCTAACCTAACCTAACCTCACCTAACCTAACCTAACCTAACCTAACCTAACCTAACCTAACCTAACCTAACCTAACCTAACCTAACCTAACCTAACCTAACCTAACCTAACCTAACCTAACCTAACCTAACCTAACCTAACCTAACCTAACCTAACCTAACCTAACCTAACCTAACCTAACCTAACCTAACCTAACCTAACCTAACCTAACCTAACCTAACCTAACCTAACCTAACCTAACCTAACCTAACCTAACCTAACCTAACCTAACCTAACCTAACCTAACCTAACCTAACCTAACCTAACCTAACCTAACCTAACCTAACCTAACCTAACCTAACCTAACCTAACCTAACCTAACCTAACCTAACCTAACCTAACCTAACCTAACCTAACCTAACCTAACCTAACCTAACCTAATCTAACCTAACCTAACCTAACCTAACCTAACCTAACCTAACCTAACCTAACCTAACCTAACCTAACCTAACCTAACCTAACCTAACCTAACCTAACCTAACCTAACCTAACCTAACCTAACCTAACCTAACCTAACCTAACCTAACCTAACCTAACCTAACCTAACCTAACCTAACCTAACCTAACCTAACCTAACCTAACCTAACCTAACCTAACCTAACCTAACCTAACCTAACCTAACCTAACCTAACCGTCAGACTGGCTGAGGAACAGTGTCCGGTCAATCTCAGGAGGCTACTGGACAGCTATCTTGACGGCAGATGTGTGAAGCTGAGGTATGCGGGGGTAGAGCACGAGAGGGAAACCCAAAAGGGATGCGTCCAGGGGTCGATTGGAGGACCGATCCTCTGGAATGTACTTTTGGATCCCCTCTTAAAGGAGTTGGCTGCGGAAGGAGTCCGCTGTCAAGCATTCGCGGACGACGTGGTCCTACTGTTCGCCGGATGTACTGGCTCCGAGGTGCAGCGACAGGCCAATGTCGCCCTCGAGCATGTCTGGAGATGGGGTGTCAGAAACAAACTCAAATTTGCCGCACACAAGACCTGCGCAATGCTTATAACAAAGAAGCTAAAATATGACACCCCTCGCCTGAGCATGGGCGGGGTCGACATTGGCATGTCTCGAGAGATTAAGATTTTAGGGCTGACCATTGACGACAAGCTGACGTTTAACAGCCACGTCGCCAACGTCTGTAGGAAAGCCCTAAACATCTGCAACCAGCTGCAAAGAACGGCGAAGATCAGCTGGGGCCTGCACCCGGAGGTCATACGGACCATCTATACGGCGACAGTAGAGCCAATCATATTGTACGCGGCGGCAGCGTGGGCGCCCGCAGCCAACAAAATCGGGGTCAAAAAACTCCTTGGGACGGTACAGAGGGGTGTGGCACAGAAAATCTGCAAATCATACCGCACGGTCTCCCTAAACTCGGCTCTAATACTGGCCGGGATACTTCCTCTCGACCTGCGCATACAGGAAGCAGCAGCCCTGTATGAAGCGCGCAAAGGGTCGTCCCGGCTAGTGCTAGGAGACCGAGTAGTGGAGCGTGTGGTGGATTATGCGGAAATGCCACACCCGGCTCGGCGTCCAGAGCTTAGCTTCAAAAGCCTGGACAACCAAAGCCTGGTAGACCAACATAACGTGCAGACGCGCCGTATTTTTACAGACGGTAGCAAGATAGGGGGTAAGGTCGGAGCAGCGCTGTCCGTGTGGGACAGCCACTCCGAACTGAAGGCCCGTAAACTATCTCTGCCCGCGTACTGCACAGTCTACCAGGCCGAATTGCTGGCAATCTGCCGAGCCACGGACGAGATCCTGAAGTGCGGAGAGAGGAGCTATGGTGTGTACAGTGACTCGATGGCAGCACTGCAGGCGGTCACAAACCATGGCTCCTTAAATCCGCTAGCATTCCAGGCGCGCCAAAACCTCTGCGAGGCCTTGACCCGGGGCAAAGATGTCTCCTTATTCTGGGTCAAGGCCCACGCCGGCTTCGAGG
The DNA here is from genome assembly GCA_905475315.1 of Autographa pulchrina. Classification (NCBI taxonomy): domain Eukaryota; kingdom Metazoa; phylum Arthropoda; class Insecta; order Lepidoptera; family Noctuidae; genus Autographa; species Autographa pulchrina. Next base: position 65,118 of record CAJQGB010000102.1, on the reverse strand, counting down.
CGAATGAGCGCGCCGATATCCTCGCAAAGGAGGCAGCGGTTTCGGGGCGGAGAAAGCCGGACTACGACCGGTGCCCGGTTTCCTTCGTCAGGAGTCAGCTTCGCGGCGAATCTCTTGG
>CAJQGB010000102.1:60000-62500 GCA_905475315.1 Autographa pulchrina | reverse complement strand
AACCTAACCTAACCTAACCTAACCTAACCTAACCTAACCTAACCTAACCTAACCTAACCTAACCTAACCTAACCTAACCTAACCTAACCTAACCTAACCTAACCTAACCTAACCTAACCTAACCTAACCTAACCTAACCTAACCTAACCTAACCTAACCTAACCTAACCTAACCTAACCTAACCTAACCTAACCTAACCTAACCTAACCTAACCTAACCTAACCTAACCTAACCTAACCTAACCTAACCTAACCTAACCTAACCTAACCTAACCTAACCTAACCTAACCTAACCTAACCTAACCTAACCTAACCTAACCTAACCTAACCTAACCTAACCTAACCTAACCTAACCTAACCTAACCTAACCTAACCTAACCTAACCTAACCTAACCTAACCTAACCTAACCTAACCTAACCTAACCTAACCTAACCTAACCTAACCTAACCTAACCTAACCTAACCTAACCTAACCTAACCTAACCTAACCTAACCTAACCTAACCTAACCTAACCTAACCTAACCTAACCTAACCTAACCTAACCTAACCTAACCTAACCTAACCTAACCTAACCTAACCTAACCTAACCTAACCTAACCTAACCTAACCTAACCTAACCTAACCTAACCTAACCTAACCTAACCTAACCTAACCTAACCTAACCTAACCTAACCTAACCTAACCTAACCTAACCTAACCTAACCTAACCTAACCTAACCTAACCTAACCTAACCTAACCTAACCTAACCTAACCTAACCTAACCTAACCTAACCTAACCTAACCTAACCTAACCTAACCTAACCTAACCTAACCTAACCTAACCTAACCTAACCTAACCTAACCTAACCTAACCTAACCTAACCTAACCTAACCTAACCTAACCTAACCTAACCTAACCTAACCTAACCTAACCTAACCTAACCTAACCTAACCTAACCTAACCTAACCTAACCTAACCTAACCTAACCTAACCTAACCTAACCTAACCTAACCTAACCTAACCTAACCTAACCTAACCTAACCTAACCTAACCTAACCTAACCTAACCTAACCTAACCTAACCTAACCTAACCTAACCTAACCTAACCTAACCTAACCTAACCTAACCCGGTTCACTTGTATACAAAAAATTTAATTTTTGTGCGATTTTGTTCAAACTTTTTTGTAAACGTGTCCATTTTAACCTTATTGTTGACCTACGCGCTTTTACACGCGAAAATATTTGATATTTTTCGTATTTTTACGAAAATTGTTATTGTTATTGCTATATAGCGGTACATAATTTTACTTGACACGTGATAACTTCGCTGTTTACTGGTGGATTGTCGCGATTTCTTTGTTGACTCACAGCTCAAGACGTCTGCTTTCGTTTGAGTATAATTTTGGCATCCCATTTTTAAAAACAAATAGCTTTTTTGACAAAAAACCTTCTAAATTACTATCATTTTTCAAAGTCATTTTTTCAAAAACGGTTTAGTAAAAATTTCATTTAGTTATATCTGTTTGTAGGTCTCTTAAAGACCTTCCTAAATATATAGCACACGTATCGTGTGATTATATAGAACATCTAAATTTTTAACCTTAAAAAGTAGTAATTAATCTTGTAAAATATCAGTTTTTCCCGGTTTTCCAGGGAAATTTGTTCCCGGACCCCTAAATTTTATTACGCCATTCGCTCGCAAACGTCCAGCCGAAGAGAACGATACCACTCACGTGGCGCTCCGACTACCTCGAGCCAAAGAAATTGCGAGTTTTTTGCCCTCCCACCCACCCATATTTTCTTGGCCATATCGATTCCGGAGGCTTTCGGCGAACACTTTTTGACACCCCACTTACTTTGGGAGGCCATAGCTCCGGAGTCGATAGTGCTAGAGGGCTGCGGTTGGTGGCGTTGGACGAACGCTAGACCGCTCTTAATTCTCTTCTTATTTCGGGGGCTCTCAGCCTAGAAATCTGCTTTTGGAAACCGTGCTTGTGTTACAGGCACAAAAAATTCACTACATTTTCGGTCGTTTTAGACGCTTTTTGGTCAACAAGAAGTGAATAATCGTTGAAGCGACCACAGGGAGTAGCGGCTAGGGTTCTTCTGACGTCCCGACGTACTTGGAGCGCAAACACCTGGAACAGAAAGTTAAATAACTAGAAATCGCCAATTATTATCTACATTTTATCGTTTATTTTGTGTACACTATATTTATCAACCACATCTTTACATTTTTATCATTTTATTATTTTACATTTTACAATTTACGTCTACAACTTTTACAATATTACTTACTGGTCAATGTGTTTACAACTTATACAATCTTACAAATAATAAAAAGGTTGAGTTGGGTTAGAGTTGGTCCCTTTCCATCTTCCCTTCCCGACCAACGTCATCCCTCACATCACACCTCACAAGATGTTCCGCACCCCCGCCAAAAAATCTACAGGACCATCTCCGCCTACCACTCCCCCGAGACAAGCGACCAAGTCAGAAGCTTTTAAAACCCAAACTAA
>CAJQGB010000102.1:0-50000 GCA_905475315.1 Autographa pulchrina | reverse complement strand
ACCTAACCTAACCTAACCTAACCTAACCTAACCTAACCTAACCTAACCTAACCTAACCTAACCTAACCTAACCTAACCTAACCGAAAACACTTTTAGAAGAAATCTCGTACTACTGCGCTGTTTTCGCTTCTATCACCTTACCTTGGCTCCGTCCAACCCCTAGGCGCGTTTTATACCGTCTAGGTGCGAAATAATTACCTTTTATAACATAAAATTGTCCAAAATAACGTTTTTTTTGGTAAAATTAATTAAATTTCATTGTTTTGCGCTAATTACTTGTACTGATTAGCGATTCAACTTTGCTCATTTGTCGGGGCCGGTGTCTAGATCGCATTGTGCGCTTCGAAACCACCAGTTTCGGCATATAAATTGTAATTCTGTATAAATAACTGTAAATTTTGTACTGAAAATCTAGTTTTTAGACCTTAAATTTAATTTTTTATATTACACTTAGTCTAGATTATTACACGGTTAGCTAGCCCTCGCCGAGGCGCTTCTAACGACACCACCCACGTGCGGCTAGCTCGCAAAAAACGCGAAAAATTGACCTTTCGTTGATTTTCTTAGTTCACTGAAATCCACCTGTATAGAACGAAACCGCCATACATACGAAAACACTTTTAGAAGAAATCTCGTACTACTGCGCTGTTTTCGCTTCTATCACCTTACCTTGGCTCCGTCCAACCCCTAGGCGCGTTTTATACCGTCTAGGTGCGAAATAATTACCTTTTATAACATAAAATTGTCCAAAATAACGTTTTTTTTTGGTAAAATTAATTAAATTTCATTGTTTTGCGCTAATTACTTGTACTGATTAGCGATTCAACTTTGCTCATTTGTCGGGGCCGGTGTCTAGATCGCATTGTGCGCTTCGAAACCACCAGTTTCGGCATATAAATTGTAATTCTGTATAAATAACTGTAAATTTTGTACTGAAAATCTAGTTTTTAGACCTTAAATTTAATTTTTTATATTACACTTAGTCTAGATTATTACACGGTTAGCTAGCCCTCGCCGAGGCGCTTCTAACGACACCACCCACGTGCGGCTAGCTCGCAAAAAACGCATTTTCTTGCCCTCCCACCCGCCCTTTTGGCGCATGATAGATCATTTAAGCTCTGTATAGGAAAAGGAAGGTAATTTTGGTCATTTTCTTCGAAAAATTTTTTTTTTTTTTTTTTTTGTTTCCGGAATTTAATCCCTGGAGTATCCTGGACCCCTTGGGAGCATTTTTGCACTCACCGGCGCCCTTGTACTCGACTGGGAACCACTACAAAACTGAAAATAACGTATAACTTCTTGACGACCGTACAAACTTCTCTTCTTCCTTAAGACCCTTCATATTTGGTCCCGCTCAGGATGGCACCGTCTAGCGGTGAAGTCCCGTCTCTCCCGGCGAATGCAGCAGATGCAACTAGTCTCGAGTCGTGCATAAGCACGCTTAACAAACTCGCCGAGTGCATCACGGCTGCTATCGCCGAAGGAAAGAACGTTACGGCCGTCAACAAGCGACTCATTACTACCGCGGCGAATGAGATCCGGTGCGTGGCCGCTAAAATACCCACTTTTTCGTCCCCGCAGGAAATCTGCGCATCCCAAGACGGAACCCTGCGACAGGAAATCGCTACCTGCGTGCGCGAGGAACTTAGTAAGCACCTTGCCACGATCGCGAAACCACTACCACTCCCACCCGCACCAAGGTCTTATGCGCAGGCGGCGAACGCCCCGGCACCTCGCCCCCCTCGTCCAGCGACTACACCACCACCTCCGTCTAATAAACCCGCGCTGATTGTTGCGCCGCAGGGCGACTCCACGTCCCAAACGCGTCAGGACGTAGTGCAGTCGTTCAAGAATGCAGCCAGTTTCCGCACCACCTCGTACGCACCGTCTAGAATACAGGCCGTGTCTAACAATAAGTTACGAGTGGAGTTCGAGACTCAGCAACAGCGCGACGAAACTCTTAAAAAACTAAAAACGTCCTCACAACTCACTGCTGAACCAGCCAAACAATTGATGCCAATGATCATTCTCAAGGGGATATCATTGGACACGCCGTCCGAAGAGTTGGTCGAAGTTATCCGCGGCCAAAATGAAGAGCTGACTGCACTTGCGGTGGACAGCGATGACTTGCGGCTCGCATTTAAGAGAAATAACCGCCACCCCAAATTGTATAACGCCGTCCTTATCGCCAAGCCCGCCATATGGCGCAAAATAATAGATATGAAGCGTGTCTGCGTGGATCACCAGCGGGTACACGCAGAAGACTTCTCAACATTCCTCCAGTGCAGGAAATGCCTGCAGTTCGGTCACATTCAGTCAAAATGTACTGCGACACAAGCACCCTGCTCCTACTGCTCGGAAGAGGGGCATGTTACCAACAGTTGCCCTCTGCGCGAAAAGAAAGGCACACCCAAGTGTTACAATTGCTTGCAACACAATAAAAAATTTAACACCACCCACGACGTCGGACACGTGGCCACCTCCAACATTTGCCCTAGAGTGAAATCACTTAAAATCAAAGCAATAACCCGAACTAATTATGGATCAGCAACGTAATAAAATATTCTTTTAAAATCTTCTAAAATCAGTCTTTAAAATTTTTATTCCTTAATTAAACCACCTATCATTATTACATTAGCCATTTATTATCATATTATATATTTTATATAAGCTATTTATTATTCTTTATCCAACTTACAAGTTGGATAACGAGACAAAAGTTTAAATAATGCGATATCATTGGTTGCGGCAGCAAGCGTATCAAATAGCGCGAGCTGCCGCAACTAACACATAATACAACATCACTGGTTGCGGCAGCAAGCGTATCAAATAGCGTGAGCTGTCGCAACCAACACACAAAATGCGATATCACGGGTTGCGGCAGCAAGCGTACCAAATAGCGTGAGCTGCCGCAACTAATACATTAAGCGTCATCAAGGGTTGCGGCAGCAAGCGTATCAAATAGCGTGAGCTGCCGCAACTCACACATAATGCGACATCACTGGTTGCGGCAGCAAGCGTATCAAATAGCGTGAGCTGCCGCAACTAACACATAATGCGACATCACGAGTTGCGGCAGCAAGCGTATCAAATAGCGTGAGCTGCCGCAACTCACAAATTTTGCAAAAAAAAAAAAAACAAAGTTCAATTAAAAAAAAAAAAAAAAAAAAAAACCTAACCTAACCTAACCTAACCTAACCTAACCTAACCTAACCTAACCTAACCTAACCTAACCTAACCTAACCTAACCTAACCTAACCTAACCTAACCTAACCTAACCTAACCTAACCTAACCTAACCTAACCTAACCTAACCTAACCTAACCTAACCTAACCTAACCTAACCTAACCTAACCTAACCTAACCTAACCTAACCTAACCTAACCTAACCTAACCTAACCTAACCTAACCTAACCTAACCTAACCTAACCTAACCTAACCTAACCTAACCTAACCTAACCTAACCTAACCTAACCTAACCTAACCTAACCTAACCTAACCTAACCTAACCTAACCTAACCTAACCTAACCTAACCTAACCTAACCTAACCTAACCTAACCTAACCTAACCTAACCTAACCTAACCTAACCTAACCTAACCTAACCTAACCTAACCTAACCTAACCTAACCTAACCTAACCTAACCTAACCTAACCTAACCTAACCTAACCTAACCTAACCTAACCTAACCTAACCTAACCTAACCTAACCTAACCCTCATCGCCAAGCCCGCCATATGGCGCAAAATAATCGAAATGAAGCGCGTCTGCGTGGATCACCAGCGGGTGCACGCAGAGGACTTCTCTACTTTCCTCCAGTGCAGAAAATGTCTGCAGTTCGGTCACATAAAAACAAAATGCAATGCGACACAGGCACCCTGCTCCTACTGCTCGGAAGAGGGGCACGATACCACCAGCTGCCCTCTTCGCGAGAAGAAAGGCGCACCTAAGTGCTATAACTGTTTACAGCACAACAACAAATTTAAAACCACCCATGACATCGGACACATAGCCACCTCCAACATTTGCCCTAGAGTGAAATCACTTAAAATCAAAGCAATAACCCGAACTGATTATGGACAAGCAACGCACTAAATTTATTTATTAACATAGATCATACTTAAAAATAGTCTTCAAAACTTCCAACATTTTTTTTTTTTCTATCCATTTATTATTATATTATATAATTTATTTATTATTCTTTATCCAACTCACAAGTTGGATAATGTGACCTAAGTATTAATAATGCGACATCATTGGTTGCGGCAGCAAGCGTATCAAATAGCGTGAGCTGCCGCAACTAATACATTAAGCGTCATCAAGGGTTGCGGCAGCAAGCGTATCAAATAGCGTGAGCTGTCGCAACCAACACACAAAATGCGATATCACGGGTTGCGGCAGCAAGCGTATCCAATAGCGTGAGCTGCCGCAACTAATACATTAAGCGTCATCAAGGGTTGCGGCAGCAAGCGTATCAAATAGCGTGAGCTGCCGCAACTCACACATAATGCGACATCACTGGTTGCGGCAGCAAGCGTATCAAATAGCGTGAGCTGCCGCAACCAACACAAGATGCGACATCACGAGTTGCGGCAGCAAGCGTATCAAATAGCGTGAGCTGCCGCAACTCACAAATTTTGCAAAAACAAAGTTCAATAAAAAAAAAAAAAAAAAAAAAACCTAACCTAACCTAACCTAACCTAACCTAACCTAACCTAACCTAACCTAACCTAACCTAACCTAACCTAACCTAACCTAACCTAACCTAACCTAACCTAACCTAACCTAACCTAACCTAACCTAACCTAACCTAACCTAACCTAACCTAACCTAACCTAACCTAACCTTTTTTTTTTTTTTTTTTTTTTTTGTTAAGGCGGGGGAATCCTCATGGACACCCACCCACTCGGGGGAGCGGATGGGTAGTGTCAGACTCTTACTGACTAAACCTGAACCGCCGTGCACCGTCATCCGCGTTTAGTGTTGGCGCGTGGTAATGCGTTGCAATTCGTCACGCGCCAACCGCGGGGACCTAACCTAACCTAACCTAACCTAACCTAACCTAACCTAACCTAACCTAACCTAACCTAACCTAACCTAACCTAACCTAACCTAACCTAACCTAACCTAACCTAACCTTTTTTTTTTTTTTTTTTTGATAAGGCGGGGGAATCCTCATGGACACCCACCCACTCGGGGGAGCGGATGGGTAGTGTCAGACTCTTACTGACTAAACCTGAACCGCCGTGCACCGTCATCCGCGTTTAGTGTTGGCGCGTGGTAATGCGTTGCAATTCGTCACGCGCCAACCGCGGGGATCCATCGGCCAATAAGCCGATGGCTCACTTTCGTGATTGGAGACCGAAGTGTAAAAGGCTTCGGCCTCCCCGCCTCGTATTGGAACCACACCCGATGCTACGAAATGTGGCTCCCCGTCGTGGGTCCTATAGTCGGACGACATGCACCCCCGTGCCTGTCGCCCAGGGCCCTAGTTAGGGCGGGAGATCGCGCTCATGCGCGGCTCTGCGCCGCCCCACTCGACGTCGGCGTATCTGGGGCGCGTCGGGGTCGTCCTCCCGAGCGCGCTCCGCCGCCTCCTTCTGGGACATGACAGTCTCACAGAAGGAGGACAACGCGTCCCACGCTGCGCGACTGCTGAGCGCGGATGCGACAACAGCCGACAGCGCGGAAACGTCCACGCCACCCAGCGCCGCCTGGAGAACGGCGCGGGGCTCGGCGAAGGTGGGACACACGGCCAGGGTGTGCAGCGCGGTGTCATCGCTGGCACCGCACTGGTGGCAAGCCGTGGTCCCCTCCCTCCTGGCGACCCGGCACAGGTAATGGCCAAAGGCCCCGTGCCCGGTCAGTATCTGCGTGAGGCGGTAGGTCAATAAACCGTACCGCCTCTCCACCCACGGTTGGAGATGTGGGCGGATCGCTTCCACTGTGACCCGTCCCGCCGACGGTCTCGCGAGCCGAAGCTCCCAATTCCGCATGGTGACGAGACGGGCCTGTCGTCGCCAGAGCTCGCGTTGCCTCGGCATGGGGTCGGTACCCCGGGACCGGAGCTCGGTGCAACGGGTGTAAAGGTCCGTTAGCACCTTCGCGTCCAGATCCCAAGGCGGTGTCCCAGCCAAGACACACGCGGCTTCGTGACCGACGGTCCGGTAGGCCCGGACGATCCTGTTGGCAACAGCACGCTGTGAACCAAGTAGGACCGCCCGGTTATCGGCCGTCAGTCGGTCACTCCATATGGGTGCGCCGTACAGAGCCATCGATCGAATGACCGAGGCATAGAGACGGCGACACCCAACGTCGGGGCCCCCGACATTTGGCAGGAGCCTTCCGAGGGCCGCAGCGGCGGACCGAAGCCTCGGTGCCAACCGCTGAAAATGCTCCCGGAAGCTCAACCGCCCGTCGAGGACCAGGCCGAGATACTTCATTGTGCCCGACAGTGGGATCCTCGCGTCCTCCACCGTCAGGCACAAATCCGTATGTCTGCTCCGGGGGCCGTGTAGCAAAAGTGCTTCGGTCTTCCCCAGAGCGACGTCCAATCCAAGCATCCGGATGCGACCTACGACGAGCTGTACGCCGCAGGTAGCACGCCGGATGCACTCCTCCTGGGTGGTCCCCCGGACCAACACCAGGGTGTCGTCTGCATAGCAGACGACCTCCGTCTGACAGAGGAGGGCACCGCGAAGCACCCAATCGTACCCGATGTTCCACAAGAGAGGTCCTAAGACTGACCCCTGTGGAACACCGCGCCCGGTGGGTTGCAGCTGCGGGCCCATCACTCCGGAGTACGCGACATGCCTGTCGCGCAGGTAGTCCGCCACGATGTGCTGGAGGTAGAGGGGCGCCCCGTGATAACGGAGCGCCGCCTCAATGCACTGGTGCGGCAGCGAGTTGAAGGCGTTCGCGATGTCGAGCGACACCGCTAGCGCCATTCCTCCCCGCGCCGCAGCCTCCGTGGCGAACCTCTTGACGTGGCTCAGGGCGTCCAGCGTAGACCGGCCCGCCCTGAAGCCGAACTGGGAGGCCGACAAGTCGGGTCCCGTGCCCGTCAGATGCCGAACGATGCGGGCGGCGATGACGCGCTCAAAGAGCTTGCCCGCCTCGTCCAGCAGAACGATAGGCCGGTAGCCCGAAGGCGAGTCGGCCGGGCGTCCCTCCTTGCGAAGGAGGACGAGCTGCCCCGTCTTCCAGACTTTGGGGAATCTCCCCGCCACTAAACAGGCGTTGAAGAGACCCCGCAGCCGGTCCTTCAGGGGACCCACAGCCAAGGCAATAGCCCGAGCCGGTACCCCGTCAGGTCCAGGAGCAGTCGTCTTCGTTCGGAGGCGTTGGGTACACGCCTCGAACTCTCCTTCGGTTATCTCCTCCAGCTGTTCCCGCGAAAACGCGGTACCCATAGCTGGAGGGATAAAGTCAGTCCGGTGGGATGGGAACAGGGACGAAACGATGTTCCGGAGGAGCTGAGGCTCCATGGACTCCGTAATCGGGGGCGCTGCGACGCGAAGTTTATTCCGCGCCGCCAGGTACGGGCGACCCCACGGATCCCGGTTCAGCTCCTCGTACATCTCCTGCCTTGCTGCGGCCTTCGCCTGCAGAATGGCCAGGCGGAGATTCGATCTGGCCGTGCGGTAGGCCCTGTAAAGAGGGGCCTCCGCGGCCTCGTCCCTGTGCCTAGAGCGATGGCGTGTGTACCGGCGTTGCGCCTCAACACACGCCTCCCTAAGCACTGCGATCTCTGGCGACCACCAGTAGACTGCCCGTCTGTTGGGTCTTCTCCGGACGCGAGGCATCGCTGCGTCGCAGACCGACGTAAGCGTTCTGCGAAACAACTCCGCCTCGTCGTCAATCGAGAGACCCGACGGTGGTGCGCACCAGTCACTGATGATGGCCGCCTCGATCAGCAGTTCCCTGTCAATCCGTTTTATGGCCCATCGTGGAGGGCCTGAGTTCGGGGTCGGCCGAACCCTGGGCCCCCTGGAGGGAGAGACGCTGAACCGAATGTACCTGTGATCAGACAGCGTCTCCATCCCTACCACGACACGCCAGTCGTTTATGCGCCCGGCAATGGCCGGGGAGCAAAACGACAGGTCCACAATGGACCCGCCATTATGCCGGACGCAAGTCTGGGTGCGACCCCGGTTTAGTAGGACAAAGTCCAACCCCAGGGCCCACTCCTCCAGTAATTCCCCGCGCCGGTCTGTTGCCGGTTCCCCCCAAGCCGTGCTCTTGGCATTGAGGTCCCCTAGCAGGATGACCGGGCGAGGTGCCAGCACACGAACAAGGGCCTCCAGCTCGGCCATAAATGACTCAAACTCGGAGAGACCCCTGTTCGGTGAAAAGTACGCGCCCATGACGGCGTACGACCCCCATGTCGCAGCGACATAACCAGAGCCCCTACGGATGGTGTGTAGGGGCTGGGAACTAGAGCCTGTTGCGGCGACGACAGCGACGGACCCGTCAAGGTCCCCCGCCCAGTTGGGCCGGGGGGGGACAAAATAGGGCTCCGCCACCACCGCAACGTCTATCCCCCACTCCGCCAGTGCCTGTAGGAGGAGATCCTGGGCACCGGCGCAGTGGTTGATGTTCCCCTGGAGGAAGAGATGTGGACGGACTTGGTCCATTACGACTCCATCATCTCCTCCGTGCGGGGCGCTACCTGCGCCCTCGCCGCGTCATTTGGGGGCCGTACTGAGGCCCTCTTGTTCCTGGTCGGGGCCGGGGGAGCACATCCCCGGCTGCCCATCTGGTGGTCCGCCTTGCGCCCCCTCTGCACGCAGATGGGGCATTTGGCGGGCTCACCGCAGGATGCCGCCTTGTGGCCGGGCTGTGCACACCTGTAACACAGCCCGCTGCGGTCCGTCTCGCCGGTGCACACGGGCCTAGTGTGTCCGATCTCCAGGCATCGGAAACACTTCATGGGCCGTGCTGCAAGTTGCACCACACGAGCGGAGCTCCAGCCGACCAAGAACTTTTTGGCCCTCGTCGTGACGAGCTTGGGGGCAGCGACCAGCGGGCACTTCACCAGGGCGGTGAACATGCCCCCGGGGCCCAGCCTAAGCTCGCCGACCGTCACCGTGCCAGGAGGACACTGGCCCTTCGCCATGACGGCTGCAGTGAGGTCCTCCTTAGTGACGGAGTCATCCAGGTCTGTCACCCGGAGCTCCGCGCACTTGCAAGGTCTGTGGACCCTCACTGTGCCATCCTCATAGATGGCTTTCAGCCGCTCGGCCATCAGGTCAGCCCCCTCCCGGCTCAGGTTCCTAGGAAGCTCGAGAACTCGAGCTCCCGTCTGGGACCTTTTAATCCTGATGGGATCGACTGTCATGTCGATCCCCAGCTCGGCGACATTGATATGTCGCCGCGCCTTCTCGAGCACCTGCGCGTACGTGAGCCCTTGGCTGGCAGCCTCGGGCTCGATCGTCAAGACAACGGCGGGCGTCTGAGCCGCACGCCGCTGCCTCTGGGCCATCTTCCTTCGTTGTCTGCCGCTCTGCTTCTTGGACGGTGTCTTCCTGGCGGGTCTGGGTTTGGGGGCCTCTGTCCTGACCCTGTTCCTCACCCTTTTCCGCCGGGAGACCTCGGTCCAGCCTCCAGCTTCATCAGTACCCGCACTCTGCTCTGGTGCAGCAGGTTTGGGCGCTGGTCTTGAAGCCGGTTTTGGAGCAGGCTTGGCAGTGGCAGCCTTTGCAGCCGCCCTGGGAGCCGGCTTGGGGGCCGGTCCAGGTCGCTGCTTCGGAGCCGGGCCGGGAGTCGGCTTCGGTGCCGGGCCGGGAGTCGGCCTCGGTGCCGGGCCGGGAGCTGGCCTCGGAGCCGGTCTGGGAGTCAGCTTTGGTGCCGACTTCGGCTTCTCAGCCGCTTTCAGAGGCTGCTTGGGTGCGGGCTTGGCGGGCTGCTTGGCGGCTGGTTTGGGCCCTCTGCCCACAACCTCCGCGCAGCTTCGCCTGTCCGCCGCCAGGGGCGGGCGTAAAACCCGCTCCGGCGGAAGCAGCTCCTTGACCCCGGCCAGCTTGGCGTCCATCATTGTCCCGACCGACAACATGATGGACCGCTGGAACTCGGCCATGTCGAACGCTGCAGGGGCCTGCTCGCGCACCACGAGCATCTGGCCCCTGAGGTCTTCGACCTCTTTGCTCAGCCGAGCATTGTCGGCGAGCAACCTCTCCATGCAGGTGGAGCTCGTCAGGGAGCGAACGCCATCCTGGACAAGCTCCACCGCATCTTTGAGACGCTTGACATAGGTCCCCTTGATATTTTTGGAGGTGCGCGCTACCTCCAATATCGACAGGAGACCTTTGTCGATGCGTTCTTTGACAGAGGAGGGGTCGGTCGGCTGCGAGCCGGAACTAATGAGGTCCCGGACAGCCGCCCGAGCCTCCCTCCTCTGTCTCTCCTCCTCCTCCTTCTCTGCCGACGCACGGGCGTCAGGTGTCTGCGCCGCTTCAGCGGCGAGCGCCCTGTACAGCTCGCGCTGTCGGCTGAGCCCCACGTAACGACCGTGGGTCACACGACCGCGGGACTGCGTCGACGATGCTAATGAGGCATCGCTCTCGCAGCCCGAAGCGGCGCGGCTACCCACGTCGTCCTCTTCCCCGACCGAACCACGTCGTGGACGCTTCCGGCCGAGCTTCCCGGAGACGGAGCTATCTCGGGACCGGCAAGGCGCCGGCACCTCAAACTCCATCTCCATCTCCTCCTCAGGGCGACCGGTGGTCGTCGCCTGAGCGTCCATGGCGAGCCTCTCGAGCACCACTCGAGGCTCTCTCGCCATGCTCTCCTCGTGACTCAGCCTGCTCGCAGACCGAGTCACCCTCCCTTCCCCTCCCAATGACGGCTCGTGGGTTTCCCCACTCGCCGAGGCAGATGTTGGCGCCAGCAAATACATGCGCCTGAACTCCGAAGAGCCACGGGATTCTGGTCGACCTGAGGCCTCCCTACCCGCTTGCTGAGTTTGTTGCTCATCTGTCTGTTCCATGTTTGTTTTTGTTTGATGCCCTAACGACGGAGTACCCCTCCGCCATGCAGCCCCTAGCCGGGCATCGGAAGCGTAGGCTTCAGGGTAATTTTTATAGTGGTTTTCTTCCACGTAGCCCCCTTCCTGTAAGGGAAGGCGGCCCCCGGTCCCGTCCTGAAAAGGACAGGATTACGGGTTGGCCGGCGGTGACCGGAGTCCTGCCCGACGAATCGGGCCCGCCGCCCGCGAATGCGCCCCCAATCTCTCAAAAGAGAGAAAGGAGGGCAAACATACCGGCCGTCGCCGCGATTCGGAATACGTCCGAGGCGCCGACGAGCCACTACCGCTCACCTCAACCGTTCCTCCTCTAACGAGGAGGTAAAGGAGAGAGAGCACCACCCGTTGCCGTTGCCCGGAATATCCAGGACGCCAACGGGTCGCGACCGACAGCGATCGCCCTACCGCCCACCACTGCTACTTGGATAACGTCCAAGACGCCTGTGGGCCGCGATGTTCGACCAGCAAAAGGCACCGATCAAACCCGCACGTCCGCTCCCTCCGCCATCCCCCCCAAAAAGAAGGTCAGGAGGAGGAAGCACTGCGCCCGCTGCCGCTACCCAGAATGAGTCCAGGACGCCAGCGGGCCGCGATGTCCAGCCAGCAAAAACACCGACCAAACTCGCACGTCCGCTCCCTCTACCATCCCCCCCAAAAAGAAGGTCAGGAGGAGGAAGCACTGCGCCCGCTGCCGCTACCCAGAATGAGTCCAGGACGCCAGCGGGCCGCGATGTCCAGCCAGCAAAACCACTGACCGAACTCGCCCAACAGCTCCACTCGACCGTCCCCCGCGCGCATGGGGGCACGGAGAGAGAGCGACCCACTGCCGCTACTCGGAATAAGTCCGAGACGCCAGCAGGTCGAACAACACGCGGTGACCTGGACAGATAGGCCACCGCCGTCCGCCCACCACATGGAGAAGTGGGCAGACCCAACGCCTGCCGCCGCTACTCGGAGTACGTCCGAGACGCCGGCAGGTTGCGACATCCGGCCCGCAGTAAACACAGACCGAACTCGCACGACCGCTCCCTCCGCCATCCCCCCCAAAAAGAAGGTCAGGAGGAGGAAGCACTGCACCCGCTGCCGCTACCCGGAATGAGTCCGAGACGCCAGCCGGTGACCACCACGCGGCGGTCTGGACAGATCAGACCCCGCCGTCCACCCACAAGAGTGTGGGCAGACTCACCGCCCGCCGCCGCTACTCGGAATACGTCCGAGACGCCGGCAGGCCGCGATGTCTAGCCAGCAGTTGACACTGGCCAGACCCGCCGCGGCTGTCACATCCTCAGGCTGAGGAGCGACCCCGCTGCTGGAGCTGTCCGCGCCGGTAAACCGGTACCGCACATATCTGTGCGGCATTCCCTTATCCGCAACCTAGGGACGCGCCCGGTAGGGGTCCAGCAACCCCTCTCCCGCAGGATGCACCACTCCCGCGGGTCCGGGAACCTAACCTAACCTAACCTAACCTTTTTTTTTTTTTTTTTTTCGGGGGGAAATCCTCATGGACTTCCTCCGCCTGGGGAGAGGCGGAGGGGCGTGCCGGACTCTTACCGGCTAAAACCCCCCGGTGTCTCCTCCTCGCACGTGCGCGTGGGGCCGCGGGAATCCGGATTCTTCCGCAGCCCCACACTGGTGCCGGCCCGGTCTGTCCGGGCCTCAGCTCCTGCACGGGGTAGTGAGGTGTACAACTACCCCGTGCACCGCCTCAGGGGCGCGCGCCGACACCCGCGCGCGCCTCCGCCTCGGGTCCATCGAATAGGGGGCGGGGACTTCCCCAAGTCCCTCGCCCCTGGACCCATTCATGGGGGGCGGAGAAGGGCGTTGTCCGCCCTTCCCCTGCGCCCGGTGCGTCTTCTGCGGCCGGGGAAGGGAGTCGAGATCTCCCTCTCCCGTTCCGCAGTCTCCTTCTGCGACATCACGTCCTCGCAGAAGGACACCACCGCGTCCCACGACTCTGCGCTACCGACCATACTCCGCACTACGGCCGGCAGCGACAGGTCGCCTCCTACTTCATTTGCGAGGACACGGCGCTGCTCCTCCCAAGCTACGCACTCGGCGAGCGTGTGTTGCGCCGTGTCCTCCCCGCAATGGACGCAGTGGTGGCACCGAGCGTCCGGCTCCCTGTCTATGCGACACAGGTACTTGCCGAAGCATCCATGCCCCGACAGCACCTGCGTCACCCTAAACGACAGGGAGCCGTGCCTTCTCCCGAGCCAGTCGTTGAGTACCGGCCGGATCGCCTCGACGGTAGCGAGGCCGGCGGCAGGGCGCAAAAGCCTTTGCCGCCATTCCGCCACCAAGACCTGACGGAGCTCTCCCCGGCGCAGCTCGATCTGCCGCTGCACCGGCATCGAGCCCCGTGCCCGCTCTTCCTCGCGCCATCGGTACAATGACGCGAGTACTTTCGCCTCCAGGTCCCAGGGCGGAGATCCGGCCAGGACACAAGCCGCCTCGTGGGAAATCGTGCGGTACCCGCGGACGACTCTGACGGCCATCGCCCTCTGCGGCCTGCGCAGAATGGCGAGAGTGCTGGCCGTCAGGTCGAGCGCCCATACAGGAGCCCCGTATAGGGCCATGGACCGCACGATTCCCACGTACAACCGCCTACAGGCGGCGCTCGGGCCCCCCATGTTGGGAAGCAACGTTGAAAGCGCGCCCGCCGCGCCCATGAGCTTGGGCGCTAGCCGCCGGAAGTGAGGCCCGAATTCCCAACGGCTGTCGAGCACCAATCCTAGGTACTTCATGGTGAACCCGACAGCTATCCGAGCCCCACCGACCACGATGTGTGATCCCGGCGCCGGCGCCCGCCGGGGGCCATGAAACACCATGGCCTCCGACTTGTTCAGGGCCACCTCCAGGCCCAGGCGCCGGATGCGGCTCACCACCTGTGACACCGCAGCCGTGGCTATCAACGTCGCTTCCCTGTGCGAGCTCCCCCGGGCAGTGACAAGCGTGTCGTCCGCATAACACGTCAAGTCTGCGCCCGACGGGAGCTCGCCTCTCAGCACCCAGTCGTAGCCGATGTTCCACAGGAGCGGTCCTAAGACCGATCCCTGTGGGACACCGCACGACATGAGGTGCTGACCAGCACCGTCACGTCCCCTGTAGGTGACGCATCTGTCCTCCAGATAAGCCCCTACTGTACGGCGGAGGTAGGGAGGCACGCGATGGTATACCAGCGCCTCCCGAATACAGCTCCAGGGTAGGGTGTTGAATGCGTTGGTGATGTCTAAAGACACCGCCAGCACCACCCCACCCCGGGACACCGTCTCCTCCGCCAGGGCCCTCACGCGCATGATGGCGTCTATGGTGGAGCGCCCCCGACGAAAACCAAACTGGTTGTCGTCCAGGTCCGGCCCCTCCCTGCACAAGTGGCTGACGAGGCGATCTGCGATAATTCGCTCGAACAGTTTGCCCGCCTCGTCGAGCAGCACTATGGGCCGATACGCGGACGGCGAGTCCGCGGGGCGCCCCTCCTTCCTGAGCAGGACCAGCCTCCCCTCCTTCCATACACTGGGAAACTGACCCCGCCCGAGACATGCCGTGAAGAGCCCCCTCAGCTGGGGCTCTAGCTCCTTCAGAGCCAAGACGAGAGCTCGGCCAGGAACTCCGTCGGGTCCGGGCGCTGTGCTCTTAGCCCGGAGCCGCGACACGGCCGCTCTCGTCTCTAACTGCGTCACCTCGGGGACATCGGTGAACCTAACCTAACCTAACCTAACCTAACCTAACCTTTTTTTTTTTTTTTTTTTTTTTTTTCGGGGGGAAATCCTCATGGACTTCCTCCGCCTGGGGAGAGGCGGAGGGGCGTGCCGGACTCTTACCGGCTAAAACCCCCCGGTGTCTCCTCCTCGCACGTGCGCGTGGGGCCGCGGGAATCCGGATTCTTCCGCAGCCCCACACTGGTGCCGGCCCGGTCTGTCCGGGCCTCAGCTCCTGCACGGGGTAGTGAGGTGTACAACTACCCCGTGCACCGCCTCAGGGGCGCGCGCCGACACCCGCGCGCGCCTCCGCCTCGGGTCCATCGAATAGGGGGCGGGGACTTCCCCAAGTCCCTCGCCCCTGGACCCATTCATGGGGGGCGGAGAAGGGCGTTGTCCGCCCTTCCCCTGCGCCCGGTGCGTCTTCTGCGGCCGGGGAAGGGAGTCGAGATCTCCCTCTCCCGTTCCGCAGTCTCCTTCTGCGACATCACGTCCTCGCAGAAGGACACCACCGCGTCCCACGACTCTGCGCTACCGACCATACTCCGCACTACGGCCGGCAGCGACAGGTCGCCTCCCACTTCATTTGCGAGGACACGGCGCTGCTCCTCCCAAGCTACACACTCAGCGAGCGTGTGTTGCGCCGTGTCCTCCCCGCACTGGACGCAGTGGTGGCACCGAGCGTCCGGCTCCCTGTCTATGCGACACAGGTACTTGCCGAAGCATCCATGCCCCGACAGCACCTGCGTCACCCTAAACGACAGGGAGCCGTGCCTTCTCCCGAGCCAGTCGTCGAGTACTGGCCGGATCGCCTCGACGGTAGCGAGGCCGGCGGCAGGGCGCAGAAGCCTTTGCCGCCATTCCGCCACCAAGACCTGACGGAGCTCTCCCCGGCGCAGCTCGATCTGCCGCTGCACCGGCATCGAGCCCCGTGCCCGCTCTTCCTCGCGCCATCGGTACAATGACGCGAGTACTTTCGCCTCTAGGTCCCAGGGCGGAGATCCGGCCAGGACGCAAGCCGCCTCGTGGGAAATCGTGCGGTACCCGCGGACGACTCTGACGGCCATCGCCCTCTGCGGCCTGCGCAGAATGGCGAGAGTGCTGGCCGTCAGGTCGAGCGCCCATACGGGAGCCCCGTATAGGGCCATGGACCGCACGATTCCCACGTACAACCGCCTACAGGCGGCGCTCGGGCCCCCCATGTTGGGAAGCAACGTTGAAAGCGCGCCCGCCGCGCCCATGAGCTTGGGCGCTAGCCGCCGGAAGTGAGGCCCGAATTCCCAACGGCTGTCGAGCACCAATCCTAGGTACTTCATGGTGAACCCGACAGCTATCCGAGCCCCACCGACCACGATGTGTGATCCCGGCGCCGGCGCCCGCCGGGGGCCATGAAACACCATGGCCTCCGACTTGTTCAGGGCCACCTCCAGGCCCAGGCGCCGGATGCGGTTCACCACCTGTGACACCGCAGCCGTGGCTATCAACGTCGCTTCCCTGTGCGAGCTCCCCCGGGCAGTGACAAGCGTGTCGTCCGCATAACACGTCAAGTCTGCGCCCGACGGGAGCTCGCCTCTCAGCACCCAGTCGTAGCCGATGTTCCACAGGAGCGGTCCTAAGACCGATCCCTGTGGGACACCGCACGACATGAAGTGCTGACCAGCACCGTCACGTCCCCTGTAGGTGACGCATCTCTCCTCCAGATAAGCCCCTACTGTACGGCGGAGGTAGGGAGGCACGCGGTGGTATACCAGCGCCTCCCGAATACAGCTCCAGGGTAGGGTGTTGAAAGCGTTGGAGATGTCTAAAGACACCGCCAACACCACCCCACCCCGGGACACCGTCTCCTCCGCCAGGCCCCTCACGCGCATGATGGCGTCTATGGTGGAGCGCCCCCGACGAAAACCGAACTGGTTCTCGTCCAGGTTCGGCCCCTCTCTGCACAAGTGGCTGACGAGGCGATCTGCGATAACTCGCTCAAATAGTTTGCCCGCCTCGTCGAGCAGCACTATGGGCCGATACGCGGACGGCGAGTCCGCGGGGCGCCCCTCCTTCCTGAGCAGGACCAGCCTCCCCTCCTTCCATACACTGGGAAACTGACCCCGCTCGAGACATGCCGTGAAGAGCCCCCTCAGCTGGGGCTCTAGCTCCTTCAGAGCCAAGACGAGAGCTCGGCCAGGAACTCCGTCGGGTCCAGGCGCTGTGCTCTTAGCCCGGAGCCGCGACACGGCCGCTCTCGTCTCTAACTGCGTCACCTCGGGGACATCGGTGCTCTCCTCTTCTGGAGAGTCTGTGGCTGAGGGCGAAGCCATCGCCGGGGGAACATGTCCCCCTCGCACAGGGAAGAGGGTCGACACCACCACCTCTAGCAGCCGGGGCTGCATGGTCCGAACCAGTGGGGGCGCCCAGGGACGCAACTTGCCCCTTACCCAGCGGTAGGGGCGCCCCCACGGATCCCGATCCAGGGACCCCAGCAGCTCCTCCCTGGCACGCGACTTTGAGTCGCCGATGGCCAGCCACAGAGTCTCCTTGGACGCGCGGTACACCTCATACAGCGCGTCCTCCTCGGCGGAATCCCGTCGACGTCGTCTCCGGTATCGGGTGTACCGGCGGCGGGCCGCAACGCAAACCTAACCTAACCTTTTTTTTTTTTTTTTTTTTTTTGGGGGGGAAATCCTCATGGACTTCCTCCGCCTGGGGAGAGGCGGAGGGGCGTGCCGGACTCTTACCGGCTAAAACCCCCCGGTGTCTCCTCCTCGCACGTGCGCGTGGGGCCGCGGGAATCCGGATTCTTCCGCAGCCCCACACTGGTGCCGGCCCGGTCTGTCCGGGCCTCAGCTCCTGCACGGGGTAGTGAGGTGTACAACTACCCCGTGCACCGCCTCAGGGGCGCGCGCCGACACCCGCGCGCGCCTCCGCCTCGGGTCCATCGAATAGGGGGCGGGGACTTCCCCAAGTCCCTCGCCCCTGGACCCATTCATGGGGGGCGGAGAAGGGCGTTGTCCGCCCTTCCCCTGCGCCCGGTGCGTCTTCTGCGGCCGGGGAAGGGAGTCGAGATCTCCCTCTCCCGTTCCGCAGTCTCCTTCTGCGACATCACGTCCTCGCAGAAGGACACCACCGCGTCCCACGACTCTGCGCTACCGACCATACTCCGCACTACGGCCGGCAGCGACAGGTCGCCTCCTACTTCATTTGCGAGGACACGGCGCTGCTCCTCCCAAGCTACGCACTCGGCGAGCGTGTGTTGCGCCGTGTCCTCCCCGCAATGGACGCAGTGGTGGCACCGAGCGTCCGGCTCCCTGTCTATGCGACACAGGTACTTGCCGAAGCATCCATGCCCCGACAGCACCTGCGTCACCCTAAACGACAGGGAGCCGTGCCTTCTCCCGAGCCAGTCGTTGAGTACCGGCCGGATCGCCTCGACGGTAGCGAGGCCGGCGGCAGGGCGCAAAAGCCTTTGCCGCCATTCCGCCACCAAGACCTGACGGAGCTCTCCCCGGCGCAGCTCGATCTGCCGCTGCACCGGCATCGAGCCCCGTGCCCGCTCTTCCTCGCGCCATCGGTACAATGACGCGAGTACTTTCGCCTCCAGGTCCCAGGGCGGAGATCCGGCCAGGACACAAGCCGCCTCGTGGGAAATCGTGCGGTACCCGCGGACGACTCTGACGGCCATCGCCCTCTGCGGCCTGCGCAGAATGGCGAGAGTGCTGGCCGTCAGGTCGAGCGCCCATACAGGAGCCCCGTATAGGGCCATGGACCGCACGATTCCCACGTACAACCGCCTACAGGCGGCGCTCGGGCCCCCCATGTTGGGAAGCAACGTTGAAAGCGCGCCCGCCGCGCCCATGAGCTTGGGCGCTAGCCGCCGGAAGTGAGGCCCGAATTCCCAACGGCTGTCGAGCACCAATCCTAGGTACTTCATGGTGAACCCGACAGCTATCCGAGCCCCACCGACCACGATGTGTGATCCCGGCGCCGGCGCCCGCCGGGGGCCATGAAACACCATGGCCTCCGACTTGTTCAGGGCCACCTCCAGGCCCAGGCGCCGGATGCGGCTCACCACCTGTGACACCGCAGCCGTGGCTATCAACGTCGCTTCCCTGTGCGAGCTCCCCCGGGCAGTGACAAGCGTGTCGTCCGCATAACACGTCAAGTCTGCGCCCGACGGGAGCTCGCCTCTCAGCACCCAGTCGTAGCCGATGTTCCACAGGAGCGGTCCTAAGACCGATCCCTGTGGGACACCGCACGACATGAGGTGCTGACCAGCACCGTCACGTCCCCTGTAGGTGACGCATCTGTCCTCCAGATAAGCCCCTACTGTACGGCGGAGGTAGGGAGGCACGCGATGGTATACCAGCGCCTCCCGAATACAGCTCCAGGGTAGGGTGTTGAATGCGTTGGTGATGTCTAAAGACACCGCCAGCACCACCCCACCCCGGGACACCGTCTCCTCCGCCAGGGCCCTCACGCGCATGATGGCGTCTATGGTGGAGCGCCCCCGACGAAAACCAAACTGGTTGTCGTCCAGGTCCGGCCCCTCCCTGCACAAGTGGCTGACGAGGCGATCTGCGATAATTCGCTCGAACAGTTTGCCCGCCTCGTCGAGCAGCACTATGGGCCGATACGCGGACGGCGAGTCCGCGGGGCGCCCCTCCTTCCTGAGCAGGACCAGTCTCCCCTCCTTCCATACACTGGGAAACTGACCCCGCCCGAGACATGCCGTGAAGAGCCCCCTCAGCTGGGGCTCCAGCTCCTTCAGAGCCAAGACGAGAGCTCGACCAGGGACTCCGTCGGGTCCAGGCGCTGTGCTCTTAGCCCGGAGCCGCGACACGGCCGCTCTCGTCTCTAACTGCGTCACCTCGGGGACATCGGTGCTCTCCTCTTCTGGAGAGTCTGTGGCTGAGGGCGAAGCCATCGCCGGGGGAACATGTCCCCCTCGCACAGGGAAGAGGGTTGACACCACCACCTCTAGCAGCCGGGGCTGCATGGTCCGAACCAGTGGGGGCGCCCAGGGACGCAACTTGCCCCTTACCCAGCGGTAGGGGCGCCCCCACGGATCCCGATCCAGGGACCCCAGCAGCTCCTCCCTGGCACGCGACTTCGAGTCGCCGATGGCCAGCCACAGAGTCTCCTTGGACGCGCGGTACACCTCATACAGCGCGTCCTCCTCGGCGGAATCCCGTCGACGTCGTCTCCGGTATCGGGTGTACCGGCGGCGGGCCGCAACGCAAGCTACGCGCAATTGCGCGATCTCGGCGGTCCACCAGTACACCTGGCGCCTTGCTGACTGTTGGCGGACACGGGGCATGGACGCGTCGCAGATCTGCGTCATCGCCCCGCGAAACCGCAGCGCCTCCGCTTCGACGTCGACGGGGCCGTCCGTCGCCGACTCCCAGGTCCAGGACTGGACTAATGCAGCTTCCTCGAGTAGTTCCCTGTCGATGCGCTTAAGCGCCCAACGCGGGCCGTCGTTAATCGGGGTTGTTGGATGGCGGCCGCCTGCGGTCTGGGCAGAGACGTCGAACCGAACATAACGATGGTCCGATAGCGTCTCCACCTCCACAGCGACACGCCAGTCACGGACACGGCCAGCGACAGAGGGGCTAGCGAACGAGACGTCCACTATCGACCCGCCCCGCTGCCGCACGCACGTGTATTCCGAACCCCGATTCAGGACGACCAGACCAGTCGTCACCGCCCACTCCTCCAACACCTCGCCCCGAGGGTCAGTGACCGGAGATCCCCACGCCGATGACTTGGCGTTGAGATCCCCGAGCACAAAAACGGGACGAGGGTGGTAGCGGCCTACGACGGCGCCCAACTCGACAAGGAACCCCTCGAAGTCGGCGAGACTCTTGTTGGGGGAGAAATACGCCCCCACAATGACGATGCCGCCCGAGACCGCAGCAACCCAGCCACGGCCCCTGGACGGGTCGATCAGAGCCTCGCCAATAATGGCCACCAAACCGTCAGCGCACCCCAGCCAGTTGTCCCGGGCGGGGATGAAGTACGGTTCGGCGACCACAGCCACGTCGATCGACCACTCTGCCATGCTCTGGAGCAAAAGATCCTGAGCTCTGGCACAGTGGTTGATGTTGCCCTGGAGGAAATGTTGTGGTGCCATTACTGACACTCCATTCCCTCGGCAACGGTCCTGGGCCGGGAGTCGGCCGCGGAGCTGCTAGCCTGCGGGGGTGGCGAGGTTTCCCCCGCAGGTTTAGTGCTCCCCTTCTTTTTCTTTTTGGCCTTGCTGGCAGGCGCGCCACAGGCCCCTCCGCCCACTATGTGTCCCGCTCGCTTCCCCGCAGCCGAACACAAGCTGCAGTTGGGCGCCGCGGAACACTGGGCCGCCTTGTGGCCGGGCTGACCGCAGCGATAGCACAGATCGCTACGGTCGACCTCGGCGGTGCATTTTGCCCGGACGTGCCCCTTTTCCAGGCACCGGAAGCACCGCAAAGCCCGGGGCTGCAGGAGTTTAACACTCGCTGCAACCCAGCCTACCAGCAATTCCCCTTTGTCGGCGATCTTCTTCGCCGACGCCACAGGGCACCGAACCCAGACCGCGCCGAGTTCAGTGGCGTCGGCGCGTATGTCGCCGGCCCGCACCTTATCTGGCGGACACTCGCCACTTCGGGCAACGGCCGCCACCACCTCCTCTGAGGTCACCGAGTCGTCCAGACCAGCAATCCGCACCTCTGCGGTTTTCACCGGCCTGGAGACCCGGACGTCCTCAGGGTCGAGGACCTCCCTCAGCTTGGCGGCCAGAGCGTCCGCCTTCTCGGTACTGCCGCTCGCTGCACCAGCCACCTCAAACAGCCGCGCACCCGTGGCAGCCTGCCTGATGGTGACGGACTGAAGACCAAGATCAGACAATTTGATCTTGGTCTTGGCCTCGGCAATGACCGACCGGTACGTCACACCGCGCTCCGCCGCTCCTGGCTGCAACGTGAGCGTCACAGCCTCGGAACGCGGGGCATGCACCGTCGGTCCTTTGCGACCGCCTTTCTCAGTCCGCCTCGCAGGCTGCGCAACCGCCTTCGCGGGAGCGCGTGCAGCAGCCGCGGCCTTCTTGGCGGCTTGGCCGGGAGCGCGAGCAGCAGCTGCGGCCTTCTTGGCAGCTTTGCTGGCCTTCTTGCGGCCCACGACTTTCGCCCAGGTCTCACCCTTAGACCCGGCAGTCGTGGGCTGTTCGCGTGATGGGGCTCCCTCCGCGGGCCTCTTGGCACCCTCCGCGGGCTTTCCCTTCTGAGGCGCGAGTCTCGGCGGCTCCCCAGTCCTCCGTTTGTCTGCCGCTAGGGGCGGACGGAGGATTTCCGGCGGGAGACGCCGAGAAATCGCCTCTATGCGGGCGTTAACCATGCTCCCGCACTGGAGCATGCAGAGCCGGACAATGCGCTCGACCTCGTCGTCGGTACGAGGGTTTGCCGGTTGCTGTGCGGGAGTCGGGGCCACCACTGGTGCGGCATCGGCGGACGAGCGACGCTGCCGCTGCTCGCTCAGCGCAGCGACTTGTCGCCGGAGGTCCTCCAGGTCACTCCGGAGGCGGCTGTTCTCCTCCCTCAACTTCGCGACCTCGTCAGAGGCCGTCCTGTTGAGGAGGATGCCAACCGCCTCCCTGATGTCCGCTGCAGCCTCCTTCAGGCCGCGGGTGAACGTACCCTTCAGGCTGCCGGACTTGGTGGCAACCTTCAGGACTAAGTCCACCCCATCCAGAGCTAGCTGACTCAAGGCCACCGCCGATGGCTCTCCCCCTTCCGCCGCCAGAGTAGCTCTGCGCTCGCGTGCGCGTCGGGCCATTTCCGACACTTCGTCGGCCGCGACGGCTTTGCGCTGCTCCCTCTTGGCGGCGGTGAGCTCCGCCTTCGAGCTCCCCAGCGAGGCACAGCTGTCACCGCCATCGCCGGGGTCCTCCGTGGTGACCCCCACGTCACTCTCTGCCTCACCAGCCGCCGAGGTATTGGAGCGCACAAAACGTCCGTTCCTATCCCTCCGCGGCTGTGAGGCACTCGCTCCTCTCGATGCCTGCCGACCCCTCCTCGAAGTTGGCAACTTGGGGGCCGGCAGGCCTTCCTCATCTGAGGACCGGCACACTGGACGCTTCCTTGCGGAAGACGTCCCGCGCGCCCTATTTCCAACACTTCCAGTATCCATATCCGCTGCAGGGGCCTGGTCGCCTACCCCTGCGCGTCCGTCGGTAACCAACTTAACACTCGCAGGCCCGGATACCTGCGAGCGCCGGGCGTCAACCGGGTCACATGACGCAACATCGCTTCCAGTAGCCATATCCGCTACAGGGGCCTGGTCGCCTACCCCTGCGCATCCGTCGGTAGTCAATTTAACACCCGCAGGCCCGGATACCTGCGAGCGCCGGGCGTCAACCGGGGCGCATGACAAACTACAATCTTTGTCGGACATTTTCATATTAAGATTGGGTGGTACGCACATCGCTTCCCCAAGGCGATGCGGCTGCTCTTTTTGGGAGGGTATTTAGGCCTCCCGAGGCCCGCAGATGCCTCCGGTGCAAGATAAACCGCCCGCTGCTCGGTATCTAAAAACTAATATTAACCTAAATATATATATATATATTTTTTTTTTTTTTTTTTTTTTTTTTTTTTTTCCCCAGCTTACATACTAACTAAAAACTACCCACCACCCGGCACCGTGGCTCCAACACCTCGCCACGGATGCCCCAAGACCGCAGGTTGAGGAGCAACCCACGGTCTTCCCCATCTCGGTCACCGCGACGTACACGCCGCGGAGACCCCTCGACCTCGGGCTATAAAAACAGCCCGCGGTCTACCCACCTCGCTCCCTAATCGTGCACTCTGCAGCTGCAGAGCGCAGATAGGGAGCCCTCGGGAGCGACTCCTCCGCTCCGGCAGAAATTAGCTACGGACAACAATCACCCCTCGCGAGGAGACTGTTGCCCGCACCCAGGGTGCACCGGCCCAGCACCTGCTCGTCCCCAAGACACCAAACGGACAAGCAGCCACTGAGCACACGAGGAGGTTTTCTGCCAGGCACCCCAAACCTAACCTAACCTAACCTAACCTAACCGGTATACAAAAATTTTAATTTTTGGGCGATTTTGTTCTAACTTTTTTGTAAACGTGTCCATTTTAACCTTACTGTTGACCTTCGCGCCTATACACGCGAAAATATTTGATATTTTTCGTATTTTTACGAAAATTGTTATTGTTATTGCTATATAGCGGTACATTATTTTGCTCGACACGTGATAACTTCGCTGTTTACTGGTGGATTGTCGCGATTTCTTTGTTGACTCACAGCTCAAGACGTCTGCTATCGTTTGAGTATAATTTTGGCATTCCATTTTAAAAACAAATAGCTTTTATTTACAAAAAACCTCTTAAAATCACATAATTTTTCAAAGTCATTTTTTCAAAAACTGTTTAGCAAAAATTTCATTTAGTCATATCTGTTTGTAGGTCTCTTAAAGACCTTCCTAAATATATAGCACACGTATCGTGTGATTATATAGAACTTCAAAATTTTTCTACTTTAAAAATTAAATTAAATCCTGTAAAAAATCAGTTTTTCACGGTTTTCCAGGGAAATTTGTTCCCGGACCCCTAAATTTTATTACGCCATTCGCTCGCAAACGTCCAGCCGAAGAGAACGATACCACTCACGTGGCGCTCCGACTACCTGGAGCCGAGGAAATTGCGATTTGTGTTCCCGACCAAAACAACATCTCGTGGAGTGCTATATAAGTACTTGAAAATCCACCTAAGTCGGCCGCACAAACGGTTCACTTGTATACAAAAATTTTAATTTTTGGGCGATTTTGTTCTAACTTTTTTGTAAACGTGTCCATTTTAACCTTACTGTTGACCTTCGCGCCTATACACGCGAAAATATTTGATATTTTTCGTATTTTTACGAAAATTGTTATTGTTATTGCTATATAGCGGTACATTATTTTGCTCGACACGTGATAACTTCGCTGTTTACTGGTGGATTGTCGCGATTTCTTTGTTGACTCACAGCTCAAGACGTCTGCTATCGTTTGAGTATAATTTTGGCATTCCATTTTAAAAACAAATAGCTTTTATTTACAAAAAACCTCTTAAAATCACATAATTTTTCAAAGTCATTTTTTCAAAAACTGTTTAGCAAAAATTTCATTTAGTCATATCTGTTTGTAGGTCTCTTAAAGACCTTCCTAAATATATAGCACACGTATCGTGTGATTATATAGAACTTCAAAATTTTTCTACTTTAAAAATTAAATTAAATCCTGTAAAAAATCAGTTTTTCACGGTTTTCCAGGGAAATTTGTTCCCGGACCCCTAAATTTTATTACGCCATTCGCTCGCAAACGTCCAGCCGAAGAGAACGATACCACTCACGTGGCGCTCCGACTACCTGGAGCCGAGGAAATTGCGATTTGTGTTCCCGACCAAAACAACATCTCGTGGAGTGCTATATAAGTACTTGAAAATCCACCTAAGTCGGCCGCACAAACGGTTCACTTGTATACAAAAATTTTAATTTTTGGGCGATTTTGTTCTAACTTTTTTGTAAACGTGTCCATTTTAACCTTACTGTTGACCTTCGCGCCTATACACGCGAAAATATTTGATATTTTTCGTATTTTTACGAAAATTGTTATTGTTATTGCTATATAGCGGTACATTATTTTGCTCGACACGTGATAACTTCGCTGTTTACTGGTGGATTGTCGCGATTTCTTTGTTGACTCACAGCTCAAGACGTCTGCTATCGTTTGAGTATAATTTTGGCATTCCATTTTAAAAACAAATAGCTTTTATTTACAAAAAACCTCTTAAAATCACATAATTTTTCAAAGTCATTTTTTCAAAAACTGTTTAGCAAAAATTTCATTTAGTCATATCTGTTTGTAGGTCTCTTAAAGACCTTCCTAAATATATAGCACACGTATCGTGTGATTATATAGAACTTCAAAATTTTTCTACTTTAAAAATTAAATTAAATCCTGTAAAAAATCAGTTTTTCACGGTTTTCCAGGGAAATTTGTTCCCGGACCCCTAAATTTTATTACGCCATTCGCTCGCAAACGTCCAGCCGAAGAGAACGATACCACTCACGTGGCGCTCCGACTACCTGGAGCCGAGGAAATTGCGATTTGTGTTCCCGACCAAAACAACATCTCGTGGAGTGCTATATAAGTACTTGAAAATCCACCTAAGTCGGCCGCACAAACGGTTCACTTGTATACAAAAATTTTAATTTTTGGGCGATTTTGTTCTAACTTTTTTGTAAACGTGTCCATTTTAACCTTACTGTTGACCTTCGCGCCTATACACGCGAAAATATTTGATATTTTTCGTATTTTTACGAAAATTGTTATTGTTATTGCTATATAGCGGTACATTATTTTGCTCGACACGTGATAACTTCGCTGTTTACTGGTGGATTGTCGCGATTTCTTTGTTGACTCACAGCTCAAGACGTCTGCTATCGTTTGAGTATAATTTTGGCATTCCATTTTAAAAACAAATAGCTTTTATTTACAAAAAACCTCTTAAAATCACATAATTTTTCAAAGTCATTTTTTCAAAAACTGTTTAGCAAAAATTTCATTTAGTCATATCTGTTTGTAGGTCTCTTAAAGACCTTCCTAAATATATAGCACACGTATCGTGTGATTATATAGAACTTCAAAATTTTTCTACTTTAAAAATTAAATTAAATCCTGTAAAAAATCAGTTTTTCACGGTTTTCCAGGGAAATTTGTTCCCGGACCCCTAAATTTTATTACGCCATTCGCTCGCAAACGTCCAGCCGAAGAGAACGATACCACTCACGTGGCGCTCCGACTACCTGGAGCCGAGGAAATTGCGATTTGTGTTCCCGACCAAAACAACATCTCGTGGAGTGCTATATAAGTACTTGAAAATCCACCTAAGTCGGCCGCACAAACGGTTCACTTGTATACAAAAATTTTAATTTTTGGGCGATTTTGTTCTAACTTTTTTGTAAACGTGTCCATTTTAACCTTACTGTTGACCTTCGCGCCTATACACGCGAAAATATTTGATATTTTTCGTATTTTTACGAAAATTGTTATTGTTATTGCTATATAGCGGTACATTATTTTGCTCGACACGTGATAACTTCGCTGTTTACTGGTGGATTGTCGCGATTTCTTTGTTGACTCACAGCTCAAGACGTCTGCTATCGTTTGAGTATAATTTTGGCATTCCATTTTAAAAACAAATAGCTTTTATTTACAAAAAACCTCTTAAAATCACATAATTTTTCAAAGTCATTTTTTCAAAAACTGTTTAGCAAAAATTTCATTTAGTCATATCTGTTTGTAGGTCTCTTAAAGACCTTCCTAAATATATAGCACACGTATCGTGTGATTATATAGAACTTCAAAATTTTTCTACTTTAAAAATTAAATTAAATCCTGTAAAAAATCAGTTTTTCACGGTTTTCCAGGGAAATTTGTTCCCGGACCCCTAAATTTTATTACGCCATTCGCTCGCAAACGTCCAGCCGAAGAGAACGATACCACTCACGTGGCGCTCCGACTACCTGGAGCCGAGGAAATTGCGATTTGTGTTCCCGACCAAAACAACATCTCGTGGAGTGCTATATAAGTACTTGAAAATCCACCTAAGTCGGCCGCACAAACGGTTCACTTGTATACAAAAATTTTAATTTTTGGGCGATTTTGTTCTAACTTTTTTGTAAACGTGTCCATTTTAACCTTACTGTTGACCTTCGCGCCTATACACGCGAAAATATTTGATATTTTTCGTATTTTTACGAAAATTGTTATTGTTATTGCTATATAGCGGTACATTATTTTGCTCGACACGTGATAACTTCGCTGTTTACTGGTGGATTGTCGCGATTTCTTTGTTGACTCACAGCTCAAGACGTCTGCTATCGTTTGAGTATAATTTTGGCATTCCATTTTAAAAACAAATAGCTTTTATTTACAAAAAACCTCTTAAAATCACATAATTTTTCAAAGTCATTTTTTCAAAAACTGTTTAGCAAAAATTTCATTTAGTCATATCTGTTTGTAGGTCTCTTAAAGACCTTCCTAAATATATAGCACACGTATCGTGTGATTATATAGAACTTCAAAATTTTTCTACTTTAAAAATTAAATTAAATCCTGTAAAAAATCAGTTTTTCACGGTTTTCCAGGGAAATTTGTTCCCGGACCCCTAAATTTTATTACGCCATTCGCTCGCAAACGTCCAGCCGAAGAGAACGATACCACTCACGTGGCGCTCCGACTACCTGGAGCCGAGGAAATTGCGATTTGTGTTCCCGACCAAAACAACATCTCGTGGAGTGCTATATAAGTACTTGAAAATCCACCTAAGTCGGCCGCACAAACGGTTCACTTGTATACAAAAATTTTAATTTTTGGGCGATTTTGTTCTAACTTTTTTGTAAACGTGTCCATTTTAACCTTACTGTTGACCTTCGCGCCTATACACGCGAAAATATTTGATATTTTTCGTATTTTTACGAAAATTGTTATTGTTATTGCTATATAGCGGTACATTATTTTGCTCGACACGTGATAACTTCGCTGTTTACTGGTGGATTGTCGCGATTTCTTTGTTGACTCACAGCTCAAGACGTCTGCTATCGTTTGAGTATAATTTTGGCATTCCATTTTAAAAACAAATAGCTTTTATTTACAAAAAACCTCTTAAAATCACATAATTTTTCAAAGTCATTTTTTCAAAAACTGTTTAGCAAAAATTTCATTTAGTCATATCTGTTTGTAGGTCTCTTAAAGACCTTCCTAAATATATAGCACACGTATCGTGTGATTATATAGAACTTCAAAATTTTTCTACTTTAAAAATTAAATTAAATCCTGTAAAAAATCAGTTTTTCACGGTTTTCCAGGGAAATTTGTTCCCGGACCCCTAAATTTTATTACGCCATTCGCTCGCAAACGTCCAGCCGAAGAGAACGATACCACTCACGTGGCGCTCCGACTACCTGGAGCCGAGGAAATTGCGATTTGTGTTCCCGACCAAAACAACATCTCGTGGAGTGCTATATAAGTACTTGAAAATCCACCTAAGTCGGCCGCACAAACGGTTCACTTGTATACAAAAATTTTAATTTTTGGGCGATTTTGTTCTAACTTTTTTGTAAACGTGTCCATTTTAACCTTACTGTTGACCTTCGCGCCTATACACGCGAAAATATTTGATATTTTTCGTATTTTTACGAAAATTGTTATTGTTATTGCTATATAGCGGTACATTATTTTGCTCGACACGTGATAACTTCGCTGTTTACTGGTGGATTGTCGCGATTTCTTTGTTGACTCACAGCTCAAGACGTCTGCTATCGTTTGAGTATAATTTTGGCATTCCATTTTAAAAACAAATAGCTTTTATTTACAAAAAACCTCTTAAAATCACATAATTTTTCAAAGTCATTTTTTCAAAAACTGTTTAGCAAAAATTTCATTTAGTCATATCTGTTTGTAGGTCTCTTAAAGACCTTCCTAAATATATAGCACACGTATCGTGTGATTATATAGAACTTCAAAATTTTTCTACTTTAAAAATTAAATTAAATCCTGTAAAAAATCAGTTTTTCACGGTTTTCCAGGGAAATTTGTTCCCGGACCCCTAAATTTTATTACGCCATTCGCTCGCAAACGTCCAGCCGAAGAGAACGATACCACTCACGTGGCGCTCCGACTACCTCGAGCCAAAGAAATTGCGAGTTTTTTGCCCTCCCACCCACCCATATTTCTTCAGCCATATCGATTCCGGAGGCTTTCGGCGAACACTTTTTGACACCCCACTTACTTTGGGAGGCCATAGCTCCGGAGTCGATAGTGCTAGAGAGCTGCGGTTGGTGGCGTTGGACGGACGCTAGACCGCTCTAAATTCCCTTGGTATTTCTGAAGCTCTCAGCCCAGAAATCTGTTTTTGGCAGCCGTGCTTGTCTTCCAGGCACTAAAAATTTTTTATATTTTCGGTCGTTTTACACGCTTTTTGGCTTACAAGAAGCGTATAATTGTGAAGCGACCACAGGGAGTAGCGGCTGGGATTCCTCTGACGTCCCGACGTACTTGAAGCGCGAACACCTGTAACAGAAAGACAAATAATTAACAAAAATTTTTAAAAGTCGCAAAATTTTATCTAAATTTTACTGTTTATTTTGTATACACACTAGTTTTACCTTTACATCATTTTAATATTTTATTATTTTATATTTTTTACAATTTATTTTACAACTTTTACAATTTTACTTCCCATTGAATGTGTTTACAACTTGTACAGACTTACGAACAATAATAATTACTGAGGTTGGGTTAGGTTGTGTTTGGGACTTGCTTACACCTTCTTACCTCTAGCAATGCTCCGCACCCCCGCTAAGTCTTCCACGTCACAGCAGCCGGCCACTCCCCCGAAGGCTAACCGGGCCACTGTAACCAAAAGCCAAACTAATGTTAGTAGGAGCATCGGGGAATGGGAGGCGGGAAGAGTCCTCTTTCCGGAGGAGGCTCTGACCGCTACCCACCGTACCGATGAAGTTGCAGTGGACGAGCTGCCAGCTCCGAATACTCTACCGGTGGCCCTGAAAACAAAACCGTTGTCCGCGCGAGCTGGGAGGGTCCAAGAGGCGAGGGCCTGCGTGACGAAGGCGAAGACGGCTCTAAACGCGTCCAGAAACCTAAAAACCGACATAAAGGCCGACGTCACGCAGGCCATCGACAGGCTCTACCAGCTTGTGAAGGAGGATGAATCCCAGAGGCCCGCGGCTCCCCCCCTGCCAACACTTACAAGCGTGGGCAGGGAGGCAGTCGAGGGACTTCTGGAAACATCAGAAAGTGGGCAGAGTTCGGGGAGAGTGGAGGTCACTCAGTTGCTCTCCTCACTAGCCGAGCATAGCAGACTCATGAGAGAGAGCAACGAGAGAGCCAAGGAGCTGCAAACGGCCCTCCAAGCAAAGAAGGAAACACTGGAAGCGATCACTTACGCGAGTGTAGCGGCAGGCGCAAAAGGGCGAAGGCGCGCCTTCCCGGCAGCTCTGCACTCGGTAGTGGTCGCTTCCAGGGATGAAATGGAGACGGGGGAGGAAGTGCTAGGAAGGGTAAGGAAAGCAGTAAATGCCAAGGCGGGAGACGTGCAGGTGGAACGGGTCCGGAAAGGAAAAGACCGAAAAGTCGTCATCAGCTGCAGAAGCGAGGACATCAGGGACACGCTTCGGAATAAAATCGAGGAGGCCGACCAGCAGCTTGATGTCCAGGTTGTCAAAAACCTGGACCCCCTCGTCATCTTCAGGGACGTCCTCAGCTCACATACAAACGAGGACCTACTCCAGTTCCTGAAGATGCAAAACAAGAAGCTGTTCCTGGACCTGCCAGCTGGTGACGACAGGATCGAGATCAAATTTAGGAGGAGAGCCCGGAATGACCTCATCTGTCATGTCGTCGCGCGGGTGTCCCCCACATTGTGGAATCGGCTGCTGGGGGCGTCTGAGGTGTATCTGGACCTGCAGCACGTTAGAGTGGAGGACCAGTCACCACTGGTCCAATGCTCGATGTGCTTGGGATACGGCCACAGCAGACGCCTCTGCGTCGAGACCACCGAAAAGTGCGGCCACTGCGGGGGCCCTCATCTGCGCAAAGACTGCGCTGAAAAGCTCGCCAATGCAGCTCCCACCTGCTGCAACTGCGTCACCGCAAAACTAGACATGACGGGGCACAATGCGTTCAGCTCAGACTGCCCCGTCCGACGCAGGTGGGACGCATTGGCTCGAGCAAAAGTAGCGTATTGCTGAGGGCTCCATGGCAGAAACATTGGCTGCCTCCACCGCGGGGCTGAAGGCGTACCCGGTAATGCAGGCAAACCTCCAAAGGAAAGAGCTGGCGACCGCGGAGCTGATCCAGGGGGCTCTGGAAAGGAAAGCGACCATGGCTCTTATACAGGAGCCATACGTGGGTGGCAAGAAAAGAGTGCGAGACTACCGCGGGGCGAGAATATTTCAGGCATCGGAAGAGGGAAATGGTACTGTAAAGGCGGCCATCGTCGTCTTCGACCCAGACCTTGATGTTATACAGTACCCAGAACTCACCACGCACAACATCGCCGTGGTGAGGATCCGCACCAGTGCCTGGGACCTCGTGGTGGTCTCTGTATATTTCGAGCCTGACTTACCCCTCGCACCTTATCTGGAGCACCTTGGAACGATTCGTCGCCAAATGGGAGCTCAAAGCCTGCTTATCGGTGGGGACGTAAACGCCAAGAGCCCGTGGTGGGGAAGTAGAGTGGAGGACGGCAGAGGCGAGGAGATGTGCGGCCTTCTCGGAGAACTCGACTTGAACGTGCTCAACAGCGGCACCATACCAACTTTCGACACCGTCAGGGGCGGGAAAGTTTACAGCAGCTACGTCGACATAACGGCATGCTCGGCGGACCTTCTCGGCCTGGTGGATGATTGGCGCGTGGACGTGGGCATGACGAGCTCGGACCACAACGGCATTGTTTTCAAAATTAATTTAGAAAAATCATTAGGTATTAACATCAAAACAACCACAAGAAAATATAACACAAGAAAAGCAAATTGGGACCAGTTTCATACTTTATACTTTATTTCATACTTTCAACTGGCCCAATTAAAAATAGAAAACAAAATTAACAAAACAGAAATTGATAATATTGATAACAAAAAGCACTTAGAAAAAACAGTAAATTCATTCATTAACATAATAGAAGAAGCATGCAAAACTTGCATTCCTGAAAAGAAAAACAAAAATAAACTTACCTTGCCGTGGTGGTCCGAAGAGCTCGCCGCGCTGAAGAAAATGGTTGCTACCAGGAGGAGAAGGATCCGATGCGCCGCGCCGGTCCGTAGAGATGGTGTCGTTGCTGAGTACCTGCAAATAAAAGAAGAGTACGAGAAAAAGGCCAAGAAAGCACAGGTCGAGAGCTGGAAAGCGTTCTGCACAAAGCAGGACAGGGAAGGGATGTGGGAGGGGATCTACAGGGTGATCGGGAGAACTTCCACACGACCGGAGGACGTCACCCTCGTAAAGGAAGGCGAAACCCTCGACCCCGCACGCTCGGCAGCCTTCCTCGCGGAATCCTTCTACCCGGAGGACCGCGAGTCGGAGGACGGCGAGGACCACAAGGCCACCAGAAATCTCGCGAAGCGGGCGAACGATCGGGTCCATGGTGAGGTACATGACCCGCCGTTCACAGCGCACGAGCTCAGGTCTGTGGTCCGAGCCTTTAATCCGAAAAAGGCGCCGGGCGCCGACGGCTTCACGGCAGACATCTGCAGTCACGCCATTCTCCAGGACTCAGAGTCCTTCCTTGCCTTGGCCAACAAATGCCTCAGTCTAGGGCACTTCCCCAAGCCCTGGAAAGAGGCCACAGTCGTGGTCCTGAGGAAGCCGGGCAAGGACGACTACCGCAGGGCAAAGTCGTACAGGCCAATCGGCCTGCTACCTGTCCTCGGTAAGATCCTGGAGAAAATGGTTGTAGCAAGGCTCCAGTGGCACCTGACACCGAGACTGAGTACTCGCCAGTATGGCTTTATGCCACAGCGAAGCACGGAGGACGCCCTCTATACTCTGGTGAACCAAATAAAAGCGGAGGTTACAAACAAAAAGCTGATAACGCTAGTGTCACTAGATATAGAGGGTGCTTTCGACAGTGCTTGGTGGCCGGCCATCAAGGTCAGACTGGCTGAGGAACAGTGTCCGGTCAATCTCAGGAGGCTACTGGACAGCTATCTTGACAGCAGATGCGTGAAGCTGAGGTATGCGGGGGTCGAGCATACGAGGGAAACCCAGAAGGGATGCGTCCAGGGGTCGATTGGAGGACCGATCCTCTGGAATGTGTTGTTAGATCCCCTCCTAAAGGAGTTGGCTGCGGAAGGAGTCCGCTGTCAGGCTTTCGCGGACGACGTGGTTCTGCTGTTCGCCGGGTGTACTGGATCCGAGGTGCAGCGACAGGCCAATGTCGCCCTCGAGCATGTCTGGAGGTGGGGTGTCAAAAATAAGCTAAAGTTTGCCGCACACAAGACCTGCGCAATGCTTATTACAAATAAGCTCAAATACGACACCCCCCGTCTGAGCATGGGCGGGGTCGACATTGGCATGTCCCGAGAGATAAAGATTTTAGGGCTGACCATTGACGACAAGTTGACTTTCAACAGTCACGTCGCCAACGTCTGCAGGAAGGCCCTAAACATCTGCAAACAGCTCCAAAGAACAGCCAAGATCAGCTGGGGCCTGCACCCGGAGGTGATACGCACCATCTACACGGCGGCAGTGGAGCCAATCATCTTGTACGCGGCGGCAGCGTGGGCGCCCGCAGCCAACAAAGTCGGGGTCAAAAAACTCCTTGGGACGGTACAGAGGGGTGTGGCACAGAAAATCTGCAAATCATACCGCACGGTCTCCCTAAACTCGGCTCTAATACTGGCCGGGATACTTCCTTTCGACCTGCGCATACAGGAAGCAGCAGCCCTGTATGAAGCGCGCAAAGGGTCGTCCCGGCTAGTGCTAGGAGACCGGGAAGTGGAGCGTGTGGTGGATTATACGGAAATGCCACACCCGGCTCGGCGTCCAGAGCTTAGCTTTAAAAGCCTGGACAACCAAAGCCTGGTAGACCAACATAACGTGCAGACGCGCCGTATTTTTACAGACGGTAGCAAGATAGGGGGTAAGGTCGGAGCTGCGCTGTCCGTGTGGGACAGCCACTCCGAACTGAAGGCCCGTAAACTATCTCTGCCTGCGTACTGCACAGTCTACCAGGCCGAACTGCTAGCACTCTGCCGAGCCACGGACGAGATCCTGAAGTGCGGAGAGAGGAGCTATGGTGTGTACAGTGACTCGATGGCAGCACTGCAGGCGGTCACAAACCATGGCTCCTTAAATCCGCTAGCATTCCAGGCGCGCCAAAACCTCTGCGAGGCCTTGACCCGGGGCAAAGATGTCTCCTTATTCTGGGTCAAGGCCCACGCCGGTTTCGAGGGGAATGAGCGCGCCGACATCCTCGCAAAGGAGGCAGCGGTTTCGGGGCGGAGAAAGCCGGACTACGACCGGTGCCCGGTTTCTTTCGTCAGGAGTCAGCTTCGCGGCGAATCTCTTGGCGAGTGGAACCGGAGATACCTGGATGGCGAGACTGCCTCCGTCACGAAACTGTTCCTCCCAAACGCGGTGGACGCCTTCAGGCTCGTCCGCAAAATTAAACCCCAAGGAGTAATGACGCAGATGCTGACCGGACATGGCGGGTTCTCCCAGTATCTGCACCGATTCAAGTGCAAGGAGAGCCCGTCATGCATCTGCGACCCCGAAGTGCACGAAAGTGTCGTGCACCTAATTTTCGAATGCCCAGCCCATAGCACGAGAAGACTGCAAGTAGAACAGTCGCTTGAGGTAGAGGTGAGTGCTGCAAACGCTCACTGCCTCATAGCAAATAAAAAGACACGAAAAGAATTTATTGAGTTTGCAGTGAGCGTTTGCAGCGCTGCTGCAAAAAGAAATAAATAAGGTTTAGACTAAAGACACAACAGAAAATAATAAAACCCAAGCACGACAAAGTCCCTGACTATGTTAGGGGATCAAAAGTATACTAAATAAAAAAAAAAAAAAAAAAAAAAAAAAAAAACTAACCTAACCTAACCTAACCTAACCTAACCTAACCTTTTTTTTTTTTTTTTTTTTTGATAAGGCGGGGGAATCCTCATGGACACCCACCCACTCGGGGGAGCGGATGGGTAGTGTCAGACTCTTACTGACTAAACCTGAACCGCCGTGCACCGTCATCCGCGTTTAGTGTTGGCGCGTGGTAATGCGTTGCAATTCGTCACGCGCCAACCGCGGGGATCCATCGGCCAATAAGCCGATGGCTCACTTTCGTGATTGGAGGCCGAAGTGTAAAAGGCTTCGGCCTCCCCGCCTCGTACTGGAACCACACCCGATGCTACGAAATGTGGCTCCCCGTCGTGGGTCCTATAGTCGGACGACATGCACCCCCGTGCCTGTCGCCCAGGGCCCTAGTTAGGGCGGGAGATCGCGCTCATGCGCGGCTCTGCGCCGCCCCACTCGACGTCGGCGTATCTGGGGCGCGTCGGGGTCGTCTTCCCGAGCGCGCTCCGCCGCCTCCTTCTGGGACATGACGGTCTCACAGAAGGAGGACAGCGCGTCCCACGCTGCGCGACTGCTGAGCACGGATGCGACAACAGCCGACAGCGCGGAGACGTCCACGCCTCCCAGCGCCGCCTGGAGAACGGCGCGAGGCTCGGCGAAGGTGGGACACACGGCCAGGGTGTGCAGCGCGGTGTCATCACTGGCACCGCACTGGTGGCAGGCCGTGGTCCCCTCCCTCCTGGCGACCCGGCACAGGTAGTGGCCAAAGGCCCCGTGCCCGGTCAGTATTTGCGTGAGGCGGTAGGTCAATAAACCGTACCGCCTCTCCACCCACGGTTGGAGATGTGGGCGGATCGCCTCAATGGTGGCCCGTCCCGCCGACGGTCTCGCGAGCCGAAGCTCCCAATTCCGCATGGTGACGAGACGGGCCTGTCTTAGCCATAGCTCACGTTGTCTCGGCAGGGGGTCGGTACCCCGGGACCGGAGCTCGGTGCAACGGGTGTAAAGGTCCGTTAGCACCTTCGCGTCCAGATCCCAAGGCGGTGTCCCAGCCAAGACACACGCGGCTTCATGACCGACGGTCCGGTAGGCCCGGACGATCCTGTTGGCAACAGCACGCTGCGAACCAAGTAGGACCGCCCGGTTATCGGCCGTCAGTCGGTCACTCCAAATGGGTGCGCCGTACAGAGCCATCGATCGAATGACCGAGGCATAGAGACGGCGAACCTAACCTAACCTAACCTAACCTAACCTAACCTAACCTAACCTAACCTAACCTAACCTAACCTAACCTAACCTAACCGTGGTGGCTAAGGTGTCCCCAGTTCTCTGGGGTAGGTTGATGGAGGCGGAGACTGTGTACATAGACATGCAGCACGTTCGGGTGGAGGACCAATCCCCACTCGTCCAGTGTTCCATGTGCTTGGGGTATGGGCACAGCCGACGTCTCTGCACCGAAACCTCGGAGAGGTGTGGGCACTGCGGCGGCCCTCACCAGCGAAAAGACTGCGCAGAACAACTCGCCAATGCGATCCCCACTTGCTGCAACTGCCTCTTGGCAAAACTGGAGACAACAGGGCACCACGCGTTCAGCCGGGACTGCCCTGTCAGACGCAAGTGGGACGCATTGGCTCGAGCGAAAACCGCATACTGCTGAGGGCACCACCACGTACACACACGCTAAAAGAAGAGTCTGTGAGGTGGAGAAGACAAAAATGGAAAGACTTCCCGACCTAGCGCTGCAAACCCAGGTAGCCGGCAAAATATGTAATACCCACCACCGCGGCGTGAAGAACAGAAGTAAGTGCCAAATTGCTTATAGCTTCATGCGAACCTGTCGCAATTTAGCAAGCATATCAGACCGCCGTGGGAAGAATAAACCGCTACCTCAGGAGAAAAACTGCTACGTGAACAAAAGGAAGTCACCAGCATCAGTCCGCAGAAAAAAGCAAGCTCGGAAGACATTGGCGGCAAAGGCATCAGGAGTTAGTGGGTAAAAATCTGGATCATGATAACCATGACCAAGAGTTTACACCACCCGAGCCCACAAATTAAGCCCTAAGCAGCAAACCGACCAAAACTAGCCAATTCCGCGGCAAACCTCACAGTCTAGGAGCGCCGCAATGTCCCCTACCCCAACAATACTACCCTACGCGAAAAGAAAATAAAAAAGAACACAAGGGCTCTGATTCCCACGTCAGAGGGATATTTTCAAATAAACCCTAAAAAAAAAAAAAAAAAAAAAAAAACCTAACCTAACCTAACCTAACCTAACCTAACCTAACCTAACCTTTTTTTTTTTTTTTTTTCGGGGGGAAATCCTCATGGACTTCCTCCGCCTGGGGAGAGGCGGAGGGGCGTGCCGGACTCTTACCGGCTAAAACCCCCCGGTGTCTCCTCCTCGCACGTGCGCGTGGGGCCGCGGGAATCCGGATTCTTCCGCAGCCCCACACTGGTGCCGGCCCGGTCTGTCCGGGCCTCAGCTCCTGCACGGGGTAGTGAGGTGTACAACTACCCCGTGCACCGCCTCAGGGGCGCGCGCCGACACCCGCGCGCGCCTCCGCCTCGGGTCCATCGAATAGGGGGCGGGGACTTCCCCAAGTCCCTCGCCCCTGGACCCATTCATGGGGGGCGGAGAAGGGCGTTGTCCGCCCTTCCCCTGCGCCCGGTGCGTCTTCTGCGGCCGGGGAAGGGAGTCGAGATCTCCCTCTCCCGTTCCGCAGTCTCCTTCTGCGACATCACGTCCTCGCAGAAGGACACCACCGCGTCCCACGACTCTGCGCTACCGACCATACTCCGCACTACGGCCGGCAGCGACAGGTCGCCTCCTACTTCATTTGCGAGGACACGGCGCTGCTCCTCCCAAGCTACGCACTCGGCGAGCGTGTGTTGCGCCGTGTCCTCCCCGCAATGGACGCAGTGGTGGCACCGAGCGTCCGGCTCCCTGTCTATGCGACACAGGTACTTGCCGAAGCATCCATGCCCCGACAGCACCTGCGTCACCCTAAACGACAGGGAGCCGTGCCTTCTCCCGAGCCAGTCGTTGAGTACCGGCCGGATCGCCTCGACGGTAGCGAGGCCGGCGGCAGGGCGCAAAAGCCTTTGCCGCCATTCCGCCACCAAGACCTGACGGAGCTCTCCCCGGCGCAGCTCGATCTGCCGCTGCACCGGCATCGAGCCCCGTGCCCGCTCTTCCTCGCGCCATCGGTACAATGACGCGAGTACTTTCGCCTCCAGGTCCCAGGGCGGAGATCCGGCCAGGACACAAGCCGCCTCGTGGGAAATCGTGCGGTACCCGCGGACGACTCTGACGGCCATCGCCCTCTGCGGCCTGCGCAGAATGGCGAGAGTGCTGGCCGTCAGGTCGAGCGCCCATACAGGAGCCCCGTATAGGGCCATGGACCGCACGATTCCCACGTACAACCGCCTACAGGCGGCGCTCGGGCCCCCCATGTTGGGAAGCAACGTTGAAAGCGCGCCCGCCGCGCCCATGAGCTTGGGCGCTAGCCGCCGGAAGTGAGGCCCGAATTCCCAACGGCTGTCGAGCACCAATCCTAGGTACTTCATGGTGAACCCGACAGCTATCCGAGCCCCACCGACCACGATGTGTGATCCCGGCGCCGGCGCCCGCCGGGGGCCATGAAACACCATGGCCTCCGACTTGTTCAGGGCCACCTCCAGGCCCAGGCGCCGGATGCGGCTCACCACCTGTGACACCGCAGCCGTGGCTATCAACGTCGCTTCCCTGTGCGAGCTCCCCCGGGCAGTGACAAGCGTGTCGTCCGCATAACACGTCAAGTCTGCGCCCGACGGGAGCTCGCCTCTCAGCACCCAGTCGTAGCCGATGTTCCACAGGAGCGGTCCTAAGACCGATCCCTGTGGGACACCGCACGACATGAAGTGCTGACCAGCACCGTCACGTCCCCTGTAGGTGACGCATCTCTCCTCCAGATAAGCCCCTACTGTACGGCGGAGGTAGGGAGGCACGCGGTGGTATACCAGCGCCTCCCGAATACAGCTCCAGGGTAGGGTGTTGAAAGCGTTGGAGATGTCTAAAGACACCGCCAACACCACCCCACCCCGGGACACCGTCTCCTCCGCCAGGCCCCTCACGCGCATGATGGCGTCTATGGTGGAGCGCCCCCGACGAAAACCGAACTGGTTCTCGTCCAGGTTCGGCCCCTCTCTGCACAAGTGGCTGACGAGGCGATCTGCGATAACTCGCTCAAATAGTTTGCCCGCCTCGTCGAGCAGCACTATGGGCCGATACGCGGACGGCGAGTCCGCGGGGCGCCCCTCCTTCCTGAGCAGGACCAGCCTCCCCTCCTTCCATACACTGGGAAACTGACCCCGCTCGAGACATGCCGTGAAGAGCCCCCTCAGCTGGGGCTCTAGCTCCTTCAGAGCCAAGACGAGAGCTCGGCCAGGAACTCCGTCGGGTCCAGGCGCTGTGCTCTTAGCCCGGAGCCGCGACACGGCCGCTCTCGTCTCTAACTGCGTCACCTCGGGGACATCGGTGCTCTCCTCTTCTGGAGAGTCTGTGGCTGAGGGCGAAGCCATCGCCGGGGGAACATGTCCCCCTCGCACAGGGAAGAGGGTCGACACCACCACCTCTAGCAGCCGGGGCTGCATGGTCCGAACCAGTGGGGGCGCCCAGGGACGCAACTTGCCCCTTACCCAGCGGTAGGGGCGCCCCCACGGATCCCGATCCAGGGACCCCAGCAGCTCCTCCCTGGCACGCGACTTCGAGTCGCCGATGGCCAGCCACAGAGTCTCCTTGGACGCGCGGTACACCTCATACAGCGCGTCCTCCTCGGCGGAATCCCGTCGACGTCGTCTCCGGTATCGGGTGTACCGGCGGCGGGCCGCAACGCAAGCTACGCGCAATTGCGCGATCTCGGCGGTCCACCAGTACACCTGGCGCCTTGCGGACTGTTGGCGGACACGGGGCATGGACGCGTCGCAGATCTGCGTCATCGCCCCGCGAAACCGCAGCGCCTCCGCTTCGACGTCGACGGGGCCGTCCGTCGCCGACTCCCAGGTCCAGGACTGGACTAATGCAGCTTCCTCGAGTAGTTCCCTGTCGATGCGCTTAAGCGCCCAACGCGGGCCGTCGTTAATCGGGGTTGTTGGATGGCGGCCGCCTGCGGTCTGGGCAGAGACGTCGAACCGAACATAACGATGGTCCGATAGCGTCTCCACCTCCACAGCGACACGCCAGTCACGGACACGGCCAGCGACAGAGGGGCTAGCGAACGAGACGTCCACTATCGACCCGCCCCGCTGCCGCACGCACGTGTATTCCGAACCCCGATTCAGGACGACCAGAAACCTAACCTAACCTAACCTAACCTAACCTAACCTTTTTTTTTTTTTTTTTTTTTTTTTTTTTTTCGGGGGGAAATCCTCATGGACTTCCTCCGCCTGGGGAGAGGCGGAGGGGCGTGCCGGACTCTTACCGGCTAAAACCCCCCGGTGTCTCCTCCTCGCACGTGCGCGTGGGGCCGCGGGAATCCGGATTCTTCCGCAGCCCCACACTGGTGCCGGCCCGGTCTGTCCGGGCCTCAGCTCCTGCACGGGGTAGTGAGGTGTACAACTACCCCGTGCACCGCCTCAGAGGCGCGCGCCGACACCCGCGCGCGCCTCCGCCTCGGGTCCATCGAATAGGGGGCGGGGACTTCCCCAAGTCCCTCGCCCCTGGACCCATTCATGGG
Organism: Autographa pulchrina; assembly: GCA_905475315.1. Classification (NCBI taxonomy): domain Eukaryota; kingdom Metazoa; phylum Arthropoda; class Insecta; order Lepidoptera; family Noctuidae; genus Autographa; species Autographa pulchrina. The sequence goes on along the minus strand of CAJQGB010000102.1, from coordinate 8,952 downwards.
GGGCGGAGAAGGGCGTTGTCCGCCCTTCCCCTGCGCCCGGTGCGTCTTCTGCGGCCGGGGAAGGGAGTCGAGATCTCCCTCTCCCGTTCCGCAGTCTCCTTCTGCGACATCACGTCCTCGCAGAAGGACACCACCGCGTCCCACGACTCTGCGCTACCGACCATACTCCGCACTACGGCCGGCAGCGACAGGTCGCCTCCTACTTCATTTGCGAGGACACGGCGCTGCTCCTCCCAAGCTACACACTCAGCGAGCGTGTGTTGCGCCGTGTCCTCCCCGCACTGGACGCAGTGGTGGCACCGAGCGTCCGGCTCCCTGTCTATGCGACACAGGTACTTGCCGAAGCATCCATGCCCCGACAGCACCTGCGTCACCCTGAACGACAGGGAGCCGTGCCTTCTCCCGAGCCAGTCGTCGAGTACTGGCCGGATCGCCTCGACGGTAGCGAGGCCGGCGGCAGGGCGCAGAAGCCTTTGCCGCCATTCCGCCACCAAGACCTGACGGAGCTCTCCCCGGCGCAGCTCGATCTGCCGCTGCACCGGCATCGAGCCCCGTGCCCGCTCTTCCTCGCGCCATCGGTACAATGACGCGAGTACTTTCGCCTCTAGGTCCCAGGGCGGAGATCCGGCCAGGACGCAAGCCGCCTCGTGGGAAATCGTGCGGTACCCGCGGACGACTCTGACGGCCATCGCCCTCTGCGGCCTGCGCAGAATGGCGAGAGTGCTGGCCGTCAGGTCGAGCGCCCATACGGGAGCCCCGTATAGGGCCATGGACCGCACGATTCCCACGTACAACCGCCTACAGGCGGCGCTCGGGCCCCCCATGTTGGGAAGCAACGTTGAAAGCGCGCCCGCCGCGCCCATGAGCTTGGGCGCTAGCCGCCGGAAGTGAGGCCCGAATTCCCAACGGCTGTCGAGCACCAATCCTAGGTACTTCATGGTGAACCCGACAGCTATCCGAGCCAACCTAACCTAACCTAACCTAACCTAACCTAACCTAACCTAACCTAACCTAACCTAACTTTTTTCGGACATTTTTGTTACTTTTTTCGGACATTTTTTGGACTTTTTTCGGACATTATTGTAACTTTTTTCGGACATTTTTGTTACTTTTTTCGGACATTTTTGTATCTTTTTTCGGACATTTTTGTATCTTTTTTGGGACATTTTTGAAACTTTTTTCGGACATTTTTTTTGTTACTTTTTTTGGACTTTTTTTTTATGTTAGGTTAGTTTAGAACCTAACCTAATTATATCAAACCTAACTTTTTTCGGACATTTTTGTATCTTTTTTCGGACATTTTTGAAACTTTTTTCGGAAATTTTTTTTGTAACTTTTTTTGTAACTTTTTTTTATGTAAGGTTAGGTTAGAACCTAACCTAATTATATCAAACCTAACTTTTTTCGGACATTTTTTTTGTAACTTTTTTCGAACATTTTTTTTTATGTAAGGTTAGGTTAGAACCTAACCTAACTATATCAAATCTAACTTTTTTCGGACATTTTTGTTACTTTTTTCGGAAATTTTTTTGTTACTTTTTTCGGACATTTTTGTAACTTTTTTCGGACATTTTTGTATCTTTTTTCGGACATTATTGTTACTTTTTTCGGACATTTTTGTATCTTTTTTCGGACATTTTTGTATCTTTTTTCGGACATTTTTGTTACTTTTTTCGGACATTTTTTAATCTTTTTTCGGACATTTTTTTTGTAACTTTTTTTGGACTTTTTTTTTTATGTAAGGTTAGGTTAGAACCTAACCTAATTATATCAAACCTAACTTTTTTCGGACATTTTTTTTTATGTTAGGTTAGGTTAGAACCTAACATAACATTTCGGACATTATTGTAACTTTTTTCGGACATTTTTGTTTCTTTTTTCGGACATTTTTGTATCTTTTTTCGGACATTTTTGAAACTTTTTTCGGACATTTTTTTTGTAACTTTTTTCGAACATTTTTGTATCTTTTTTCGGACATTTTTGAAACTTTTTTCGGACATTTTTTGGACTTTTTTCGGACATTTTTTTTTATGTAAGGTTACGTTAGAACCTTACCTAACTTTATCAAACCTAACATTTTTCGGACATTTTTGTTACTTTTTTCGGAAATTTTTTGTTACTTTTTTCGGACATTATTGTAACTTTTTTCGGACATTTTTGAAACTTTTTTCGGACATTTTTTTTGTAACTTTTTTTGGACTTTTTTTTTTATGTTAGGTTAGTTTAGAACCTAACCTAATTATATCAAACCTAACTTTTTTCGGACATTTTTTTTTATGTTAGGTTAGGTTAGAACCTAACCTAACGATATCAAACCTTACTTTTTTCGGACATTTTTGTTACTTTTTTCGGACATTTTTTGGACTTTTTTCGGACATTTTTTTTTATGTAAGGTTACGTTAGAACCTTACCTAACTTTATCAAACCTAACATTTTTCGGACATTTTTGTTACTTTTTTCGGAAATTTTTTTGTTACTTTTTTCGGACATTATTGTAACTTTTTTCGGACATTTTTGTTACTTTTTTCGGACATTTTTGTATCTTTTTTCGGACATTTTTGTTTCTTTTTTCGGACATTTTTGTAACTTTTTTCGGACATTTTTGTAACTTTTTTCGGACATTTTTGTATCTTTTTTCGGACATTTTTGTAACTTTTTTGGACATTTTTTTTATGTAAGGTGAGGTTAGAAACTAACCTAACTATATCAAACCTAACTTTTTTCGGACATTTTTGTATCTTTTTTCGGACATTTTTGTATCTTTTTTCGGACATTATTGTAACTTTTTTCGAACATTTTTGTATCTTTTTTCGGACATTTTTGAAACTTTTTTCGGACATTTTTTTTGTAACTTTTTTAGGACATTTTTGTATCTTTTTTCGGACATTTTTGTAACTTTTTTCGGACATTTTTTTTTATGTAAGGTTAGGTTAGAACCTAACCTAACTATATCAAACCTAACTTTTTTCGGACATTTTTGTTACTTTTTTCGGACATTTTTGTATCTTTTTTCGGACATTATTGTAACTTTTTTCGGACATTTTTGTAACTTTTTTCGGACATTTTTGTATCTTTTTTCGGACATTTTTGTATCTTTTTTCGGACATTTTTGTAACTTTTTTCGGACATTTTTTTTATGTAAGGTGAGGTTAGAAACTTTTTTTTATGTTAGGTTAGGTTAGAACCTAACCTAACTATATCAAACCTAACTTTTTTCGGACATTTTTGTTACTTTTTTCGGAAATTTTTTTGTTACTTTTTTCGGACATTTTTGTAACTTTTTTCGGACATTTTTGTATCTTTTTTCGGACATTATTGTTACTTTTTTCGGACATTATTGTAACTTTTTTCGGACATTTTTGTAACTTTTAGCGGACATTTTTGTATCTTTTTTCGGACATTTTTGTATCTTTTTTCGGACATTTTTTTTTATGTAAGGTTACGTTAGAACCTAACCTAACTTTATCAAACCTAACATTTTTCGGACATTTTTGTTACTTTTTTCGGAAATTTTTTTGTTACTTTTTTCGGACATTATTGTAACTTTTTTCGGACATTTTTGTTACTTTTTTCGGACATTTTTGTATCTTTTTTCGGACATTTTTGTATCTTTTTTCGGACATTTTTGTATCTTTTTTCGGACATTTTTGAAACTTTTTTCGGACATTTTTTTTGTAACTTTTTTTGGACTTTTTTTTTTATGTTAGGTTAGTTTAGAACCTAACCTAATTATATCAAACCTAACTTTTTTCGGACATTTTTTTTTATGTTAGGTTAGGTTAGAACCTAACCTAACTATATCAAACCTAACTTTTTTCGGACATTTTTGTATCTTTTTTCGGACATTATTGTTACTTTTTTCGGACATTATTGTAAGCTAGAACCTAACCTAACTATATCAAACCTAACTTTTTTCGGACATTTTTGTTATTTTTTTCGGACATTTTTGTATTTTTTTTCGGACATTTTTTTTTATGTAACTTTTTTCGGACATTATTGTTACTTTTTTCAGACATTATTGTAACTTTTTTCGGACATTTTTTGTATCTTTTTTCGGACATTTTTGTATCTTTTTTCGGACATTATTGTAACTTTTTTCGAACATTTTTGTATCTTTTTTCGGACATTTTTGAAACTTTTTTCGGACATTTTTTTTGTAACTTTTTTCGGACATTTTTGTAACTTTTTTCGGACATTTTTGTAACTTTTTTCGGACATTTTTTTTTATGTAAGGTTAGGTTAGAACCTAACCTAACTATATCAAACCTAACTTTTTTCGGACATTTTTGTTACTTTTTTCGGACATTTTTTGGACTTTTTTCGGACATTTTTGTATCTTTTTTCGGACATTTTTGTATCTTTTTTCGGACATTTTTGAAACTTTTTTCGGACATTTTTTTTGTAACTTTTTTTGGACTTTTTTTTTTATTTAAGGTTAGGTTAGAACCTAACCTAACTATATCAAACCTTACTTTTTTCGGACATTTTTTTTTATGTTAGGTTAGGTTAGAACCTAACCTAACTATATCAAACCTAACTTTTTTCGGACATTTTTGTTACTTTTTTCGGACATTTTTTGGACTTTTTTCGGACATTTTTTTTTATGTAAGGTTACGTTAGAACCTTACCTAACTTTATCAAACCTAACATTTTTCGGACATTTTTGTTACTTTTTTCGGAAATTTTTTTGTTACTTTTTTCGGACATTATTGTAACTTTTTTCGGACATTTTTGTAACTTTTTTCGGACATTTTTTTTGTAACTTTTTTTGGACTTTTTTTTTTATGTTAGGTTAGTTTAGAACCTAACCTAATTATATCAAACCTAACTTTTTTCGGACATTTTTTTTTATGTTAGGTTAGGTTAGAACCTAACCTAACGATATCAAACCTTACTTTTTTCGGACATTTTTGTTACTTTTTTCGGACATTTTTTGGACTTTTTTCGGACATTTTTTTTTATGTAAGGTTACGTTAGAACCTTACCTAACTTTATCAAACCTAACATTTTTCGGACATTTTTGTTACTTTTTTCGGAAATTTTTTTGTAACTTTTTTCGGACATTATTGTAACTTTTTTCGGACATTTTTGTTACTTTTTTCGGACATTTTTGTTTCTTTTTTCGGACATTTTTGTTTCTTTTTTCGGACATTTTTGTAACTTTTTTCGGACATTTTTGTAACTTTTTTCGGACATTTTTGTATCTTTTTTCGGACATTTTTGTAACTTTTTTGGACATTTTTTTTATGTAAGGTGAGGTTAGAAACTAACCTAACTATATCAAACCTAACTTTTTTCGGACATTTTTGTATCTTTTTTCGGACATTTTTGTATCTTTTTTCGGACATTATTGTAACTTTTTTCGGACATTTTTGTATCTTTTTTCGGACATTTTTGAAACTTTTTTCGGACATTTTTTTTGTAACTTTTTTAGGACATTTTTGTATCTTTTTTCGGACATTTTTGTAACTTTTTTCGGACATTTTTTTTTATGTAAGGTTAGGTTAGAACCTAACCTAACTATATCAAACCTAACTTTTTTCGGACATTTTTGTTACTTTTTTCGGACATTTTTGTTACTTTTTTCGGACATTATTGTAACTTTTTTCGGACATTTTTGTAACTTTTTTCGGACATTTTTGTATCTTTTTTCGGACATTTTTGTATCTTTTTTCGGACATTTTTGTAACTTTTTTCGGACATTTTTTTTTATGTAAGGTTACGTTAGAACCTAACCTAACTATATCAAACCTAACTTTTTTCGGACATGGAAAAAAGTTACAAAAATGTCCGAAAAAAGATACAAAAATGTCCGAAAAAAGATACAAAAATGTCCGAAAAAAGTTACAAAAATGTCCGAAAAAAGTTACAATAATGTCCGAAAAAAGTAACAAAAATGTCCGAAAAAAGTAACAAAAATGTCCGAAAAAAGTTAGGTTTGATATAGTTAGGTTAGGTTCTAACCTAACCTTACATAAAAAAAAATGTCCGAAAAAAGTTACAATAATGTCCGAAAAAAGATACAAAAATGTCCGAAAAAAGATACAAAAATGTCCGAAAAAAGTTAGGTTTGATATAGTTAGGTTAGTTTCTAACCTCACCTTACATAAAAAAAATGTCCAAAAAAGTTACAAAAATGTCCGAAAAAAGATACAAAAATGTCCGAAAAAAGTAACAAAAAAATTTCCGAAAAAAGTAACAAAAATGTCCGAAAAATGTTAGGTTTGATAAAGTTAGGTAAGGTTCTAACGTAACCTTACATAAAAAAAAATGTCCGAAAAAAGTCCAAAAAATGTCCGAAAAAAGTAACAAAAATGTCCGAAAAAAGTAAGGTTTGATATCGTTAGGTTAGGTTCTAACCTAACCTAACATAAAAAAAAATGTCCGAAAAAAGTTAGGTTTGATATAATTAGGTTAGGTTCTAAACTAACCTAACATAAAAAAAAAAGTCCAAAAAAAGTTACAAAAAAAATGTCCGAAAAAAGTTTCAAAAATGTCCGAAAAAAGTTACAATAATGTCCGAAAAAAGTAACAAAAAAATTTCCGAAAAAAGTAACAAAAATGTCCGAAAAATGTTAGGTTTGATAAAGTTAGGTAAGGTTCTAACGTAACCTTACATAAAAAAAAATGTCCGAAAAAAGTCCAAAAAATGTCCGAAAAAAGTAACAAAAATGTCCGAAAAAAGTAAGGTTTGATATCGTTAGGTTAGGTTCTAACCTAACCTAACATAAAAAAAAATGTCCGAAAAAAGTTAGGTTTGATATAATTAGGTTAGGTTCTAAACTAACCTAACATAAAAAAAAAAGTCCAAAAAAAGTTACAAAAAAAATGTCCGAAAAAAGTAACAAAAATGTCCGAAAAAAGATACAAAAATGTCCGAAAAAAGATACAAAAATGTCCGAAAAAAGTCAAAAAAATGTCCGAAAAAAGTAACAAAAATGTCCGAAAAAAGTTAGGTTTGATATAGTTAGGTTAGGTTCTAACCTAACCTTACATAAAAAAAAAATGTCCGAAAAAAGTTACAAAAATGTCCGAAAAAAGATACAAAAATGTCCGAAAAAAGTTACAAAAAAAAATGTCCGAAAAAAGTTTCAAAAATGTCCGAAAAAAGATACAAAAATGTTCGAAAAAAGTTACAATAATGTCCGAAAAAAGATACAAAAATGTCCGAAAAAAGATACAAAAATGTCCGAAAAAAGTTACAATAATGTCTGAAAAAAGTAACAAAAATGTCCGAAAAAAGATACAAAAATGTCCGAAAAAAGTAACAATAATGTCCGAAAAAAGATACAAAAATGTCCGAAAAAAGTTACAAAAATGTCCGAAAAAAGTAACAAAAAAATTTCCGAAAAAAGTAACAAAAATGTCCGAAAAAGTTACAATAATGTCCGAAAAAAGTAACAAAAATGTCCGAAAAAAGTAACAAAAATGTCCGAAAAAAGTTAGGTTTGATATAGTTAGGTTAGGTTCTAACCTAACCTTACATAAAAAAAAATGTCCGAAAAAAGTTACAAAAATGTCCGAAAAAAGATACAAAAATGTCCTAAAAAAGTTACAAAAAAAATGTCCGAAAAAAGTTTCAAAAATGTCCGAAAAAAAATACAAAAATGTCCGAAAAAAGTTACAATAATGTCCGAAAAAGATACAAAAATGTCCGAAAAAAGATACAAAAATGTCCGAAAAAAGTTAGGTTTGATATAGTTAGGTTAGTTTCTAACCTCACCTTACATAAAAAAAATGTCCAAAAAAGTTACAAAAATGTCCGAAAAAAGATACAAAAATGTCCGAAAAAAGTTACAAAAATGTCCGAAAAAAGTTACAAAAATGTCCGAAAAAAGAAACAAAAATGTCCGAAAAAAGATACAAAAATGTCCGAAAAAAGTAACAAAAATGTCCGAAAAAAGTTACAATAATGTCCGAAAAAAGTAACAAAAAAATTTCCGAAAAAAGTAACAAAAATGTCCGAAAAATGTTAGGTTTGATAAAGTTAGGTAAGGTTCTAACGTAACCTTACATAAAAAAAAATGTCCGAAAAAAGTCCAAAAAATGTCCGAAAAAAGTAACAAAAATGTCCGAAAAAAGTAAGGTTTGATATCGTTAGGTTAGGTTCTAACCTAACCTAACATAAAAAAAAATGTCCGAAAAAAGTTAGGTTTGATATAATTAGGTTAGGTTCTAAACTAACCTAACATAAAAAAAAAAGTCCAAAAAAAGTTACAAAAAAAAATGTCCGAAAAAAGTTTCAAAAATGTCCGAAAAAAGTTACAATAATGTCCGAAAAAAGTAACAAAAAAATTTCCGAAAAAAGTAACAAAAATGTCCGAAAACAGTTAGGTTTGATAAAGTTAGGTAAGGTTCTAACCTAACCTTACATAAAAAAAAATGTCCGAAAAAAGTCCAAAAAATGTCCGAAAAAAGTTTCAAAAATGTCCGAAAAAAGATACAAAAATGTCCGAAAAAAGTTACAAAAAAAATGTCCGAAAAAAGTTTCAAAAATGTCCGAAAAAAAGATACAAAAATGTCCGAAAAAAGAAACAAAAATGTCCGAAAAAAGTTACAATAATGTCCGAAATGTTATGTTAGGTTCTAACCTAACCTAACATAAAAAAAAATGTCCGAAAAAAGTTAGGTTTGATATAATTAGGTTAGGTTCTAACCTAACCTTACATAAAAAAAAGTTACAAAAAAAGTTACAAAAAAAATGTCCGAAAAAAGATTCAAAAATGTCCGAAAAAAGTAACAAAAATGTCCGAAAAAAGATACAAAAATGTCCGAAAAAAGATACAAAAATGTCCGAAAAAAGTAACAAAAATGTCCGAAAAAAGATACAAAAATGTCCGAAAAAAGTTACAAAAATGTCCGAAAAAAGTAACAAAAAAATTCCGAAAAAAGTAACAAAAATGTCCGAAAAAAGATACAAAAATGTCCGAAAAAAGATAGGTTTGATATAAT